>CAEFZY010075314.1:0-13106 GCA_903066815.1 Brachyrhaphis roseni
ATAACTTTTGGCAGAGCCGGAATTAAACAGCCTGTTTACTTGATGTAGGTGAAATGTCTAAAACAGTCTGCGTAAATAAGATGTGAGATGCGAGAAATGTGAGATGTGACAAAGGTGGACATGTGTATGTGTTGATATAAAATTGTTATTGAAAATAAAAAGTTCAACAAAAAAAAATTATTATTTTACTGTAGTTATTTGTAAGAAAGCGTTATATTTGTTTTAAAAAAATGCTTGGGCCTGAAAACAGGATTTGTTCTTTGGTTTCAATGTAGAGTATTTAATTATGCTGTATAATAATTGTAAATAATAAAGGTAACTATTTCACAGATTAAAGATTAATTAGTTACTAAATTAGTTGGTGATTATCTTAATCAATTTTCACTATTAATCCGACGAGTCGTTTCAACTCTACTTTCTCCTGTTTTAATTCCATAGACCACCACCATTGCACATTTTTTGTTATGCATGTCAGATACTAGCAGTTGTTTCTTTAGAGCAACATAGGAAATTACACATAGTTAAAGTTTTGTCCACCTCAAATTCTATTAAATTCTCCTGGTTTTTAACTTGGAGTTCCAAAAAAATAAAAGAGGAAAACAAGCCTTTTTAATGTCTGGAGAGTCAAACCTGAAATCTGGTGGAGGGCTCCTAGACCTGTAGCTCCTTAGAGATGGATCTGTTGGGCTTGTATTTATTTCATCCGCCACAGCGCTCTGAGAATTCCTGGCAAACGTATAAACACGTGAATTTAAGGAAGTGTGTAATCATTAACAAAAAACTAAGCAGTTAGAATCCTTATGCTTTCATAATGGCAGCTTTCATAAGAGTTGGCACACAGGGTAAGTAATGACAGTAACACACCTTTCATCCACAGTGAAGTTCACAACATCCTCTTTGGAGTTGTCAGTCATCATAGAAAGGGATGGAGAAGAGCTCTGCTTCCTCTCAGGATCCATCGCTGCTTTGTGACTTTGTTCTTAACTAGTTTTTACAGTGGGAAAATATGAGAATATATTTTTAAACTTTTAGAAATCTAAAAATGTAAGATAGTAGTATAAAAAAAAGATAGATCATCTGTGGAGAGAGAAATAAAGGACTTCTCTGCTTTCTGCCAGTTCTCCCAGTATTAACCGCAGAAATACACTACTCAGAAACAACCAATCAGAATCAGGTAAAGGGTCTTAGCACGGTAAATCAAGCTTGTATATGCTGCTTGCATTCTCCCCCTTTTCCCCCTTTGCTTCACTACGGCTTCCTCCCGATAGCACAGCCTGTCATCAATGCTAATGCTAGTTAGCAAAATGGCTTTCCTGTAACAGCAATTTGTTTTACTTTCATTAGCACATTGAGCAGCATGTACACGAGCATGATTGACAGCGCTAAGACCTTCCTCCTGGCTCTGATTAGTTGTTTCTGACTGTGAGCGGTGCACTTATTCAGATGGCAATAGGAGCACTGGGAGGATGTGAAGGAGCTCGATATTTTTTTTTCCAACAGATTATCTGTCTCAAATTATACTGTCATGACATGGTGACAGTTTTAACAAATATGTAAAAAATATATTTTTGGGAAAGTTACATGCTGCAACTTTAACTCATACAGAAGTGTCTCTGTTTACTTCAAAACAAACTGAGTCTTTTCTGTCACAAATAAAAATCAAACACTATAAAAAACTTTAAAAAATCACACCTGTGTCTTATAAACAAGGGTGTGTCATTAATGACGCGGCCTCCGCAAATAAGTGTGTGTGTGTTTCTTTTTATCGTTGACAGCCAGAATACTCCTTCAGATGAACTCAAGGACAGTTTTATAATATGCGTACGTCCCTGGTGTTATCTTTTGATGGGAGTGGGAAATCCAGCCATCCATTTTCTTTACACCCTTGTCCCTAATGGGGTCGGGAGGTGCTGGTGCTTATCTCCAGCCAACGTTCCAGGCGAGAGGCGGGGGTACACCCTGGACAGGTCATCAGTCTGTTGCAGGGCAACACAGACAGACAGAACAAACACACACACACCTAGGGAGAATTTAGAAAGACCAATTAACCTAACAGTCATGTTTTTGGACTGTGGGAGGAAGCCGAAGAACCCGGAGAGAACCCACGCAAACTCCGTGCAGAAAGACCCCGAATCGAACCCAGGACCTTCTTGCTGCAAGGCAACAGTGCTACTAACTGCGCCACTGTGCAGCCCAAGGAGTGGGAAATGCAGAAATAAAAGTTTAGGTTTAGACATATAACATTAGGCCCTAGCATGACTCAGCATTTTGTATAAGCACGGGTTGTTATGCCGGTCTTGGGTTACAAAATAATTTGTTTGTAGGTATTGGACAGGGAACTCTTAAATCTGTGCATTTATTACTTTGCTGACAACTAAGCAAAAAGTTTTACTTCTCTGGTTGGTTGGCAAAGCGAGTCAAAACTTTGAATTTCACGTAACATTGATAGGGGACTTCAATCAATCAATCAATTAAACTTATTGGTATAGCACATCACAGCAACAAAGAGGTTGAAAGTGCTATGCATCATACAAAAAATACAGTCATAGAATTGAGATGATGTTAAAGCTTAAAGATAAAGAAAATAAAAGAAAAACGAAAAAACTGAAACATTTGATGTTTGAAGAATCTCGAAATGAAGACGTGTTGTAATTAAGCATTCTTTTTTTTATATATAATTAGTGAAACACTGAGTCGATTGGATAAATGTCTTCTAGAGACTCATGTCTCTAGAAACACATGAGTGTCTTCTAGAGAAGACACTCATGTGTTTCTAGTATCTAGAAGACACTAGAAAAAGTATTGATTCTCAGAGATCAGGTTACATGGCCCTTCTTATTGTTGTTGTTGACTTTAGAGTGCTAGTTTATGAAATGCAGGTATGCAGTGTTTCTAATGTGTTTTAGATTGATTTGATTAGTTATTTAATAAGCATTTTTGTTCTTACAGTTTTATCACTGTTTCCTGCTGTCCTAGAGTTAGATTTTTTTTTTTTTTTGTTAGTCCACCCAGTTTTGGATTGGTTTTTTCTCTTTAGTACTTGTGAGGGCGGGCTAACAACCTTCCATTTATTTTGTTTGTTTTGTCCTCCGTGTCTCTAGGTCACTTCCCTGAATACTCACATTCCATGTCACTGTTAATCTTAAATACCTGTTTGGTGTGCTCTTGAGTTTGGATTGCATGTGATCATCTTGCAGATAATCGAGTGCATCTTAAGTTTGCAGTGAACATTGTAGTGATTTGTCCACCTGCAGTGGTGTTTAAATTCGGGTTGAACATTATTGGATTGACAACGAATGGATAAAGTTAACGGGAAACTCTCTTATTTGTGTAACAATAAATATTGTTAACTTCATTCTAGTTGTTTATCGCCCTTCGACTTAACGGGGTCATACAAAAAAGATTAACCTTTCCTAGAACAACTTTTCTTATCAGTTCTGTTCTCACAGCGATAAGCCAAAGTGTATTTCTGTCAATATGGTGTTTTATCATCTCAAGGTGGTAGACTGCCGAAGAAAAGGAACATCTTCTTCCATTTCCCCTTGAACTAAACGGCCTGACAACTAACCGGCCGTTTCTGCCTCTTTATAAAGTCGAAAAAAGAGCGAGAGATACGACTCAGTTTAAAACCCAATACGGTGTGTGTATATATGGACCGTGTTAAGCCAGGAGGGGAGGGGCGGCAGACAGACACCCACCCACCGTCGCACCAGGATTAATATACTGTATTATTGAAACTTTGCTATTTGAAAACGTTGAGGTTTCTTATGCAGCTGCAGTGGAAGAGAAAACGATGAACGGAATCAAAGCTTTAAGCCAGGCCTGCAGGCTGGCAAACAGCAACAAAGTCCGCAGATCGCTTTGCGCAGAAATGAAATACTCACCTGAACAGATTTCTATCCGAATGTAAACATTTCTGGCGCTGCAGAAAAATCAATTCATTCCCAAATGTCTGTCTGTGGCATTCAATCAGCCCGAAACTCCCTGTGTCCTCCTGTGTTGCTTAAAGTGCAAGTCATCATCATCATCATCATCATCATCTTCTTCTTCTTCTTCTTCTTCTTCTGTTCATTGGCGGTTGGCGTTTTGATGCGGTAACGCCTCCAGCAGAATATTTATTCCAGACACAGGAAAGTTTAGAAAAAAAGGAAATCACAAACTATAGCCTTTATGCACATTATATAGTGTGTATTGTCCCTTTTAAAAATAAATGTAGCTACAGGTCTTGATAGACTACTGCACATGTTATTGATCAATGAGTCGCAGATAAATTCTGACGTCATCAGCGCAGGATTTGCTAAAATTTCAACGATTATTATTCAACTGTTACATGATATGGATAATATACAGCTTCCTTTAGCCTTAAAAGGGAATACGGAAGAACAGTGTGAGGTAAGTTAGATTTATTTTCTTTTATTTTCTCCTCTGGGAGAAGAAAAAAACAGAAAAATCAGATTTAAAAAAAAAAAGTTTTTCTTCTCTGCTGTTGAAAGAAAGAAGGAAGGATAAAAACTTCATATTTAATTCTTTTTAATTATTTTTACTTCCATAATACTTGTAAAGTCAAGAGAAAAAGAAAATTTGGTCAGACTTTGAAATGGGTCTTCAAAAAACCAAATGTCCCCTTTAACTTTCTGGGTTTCCTGAGCACAGCAGAGATGTGGTAAAACACAAAATCTAACAGAGTAATTGTTTTTCTAGTTTCCAATGCAAATATCTTGCACTAGAAAGGCATTTCCAGAGCAAGATAGAAATGCAGAGCTTTTTAATAAAAATTAACAAAATGAGACTTACAGCATGAATGCAGGCAGACAGATGTGTAACAAAGGCAATGAAATAAAATGAGCTAGTGAATCATATTTAAGTTTAAATAGGAGACAGCAAGGATCTACTAATGAAAGGGAAAAGAATGGCTCTAATATAAGAGAAAACAATGTAAAGCACAAAGGGGAAAACAAAATGAGTAAACAAATCTTTAATTTTACTGGGGGGTTTTTTGTTGTTATTTTTTAAGTCCAACCAAGGGTTGGGTACGGAAATTAGTAACTATAAAACCTTCATAAAAACAATCGTTGCTCTGTTTTTAACATGCAACCGTTGTTTAATGTGCTGTCCTGGATTAAATAAACTTAAATTGAATTAAACTAACCTCTAAAATGGCTATATCTAAGTAAATAAAACAATAAATAAAAACTAAAATTCAAAGTTCAAACGGCCCAGAAACAGAACAGACTGAATGGTGTTTGAGTGCTTTAATTTAAACAGAGCAGCTACATTAAACTCAGACTGACCATCAAAATCAACAACAGAACAGAAACAGCAGAAATCTTCAGATCTCTGATGATGAACATGACTTTAGTTTCAGTCTGGTATCAGAACTGGACTCCAACATTCACAATGTGGTCTGATTTTGGCCCGGCGCCGCGTCCAGATTGGATCCGTTAAAAATATCAAGCCTGTCTGTCAAAATGCTGAAGTCAAGATGGAAATAGATGATTCATCTGGAAAATTATCTTTCATCACTCAGAAAACTAAAGCAAGAAAGTTTTCAATTGTGTTTCAACTGAGGACTATTTTATTGAATTAAGTAATATTTAAAGCAATTTAACTTTGTTGTTTTTTATCATGCAAATAATGTTTATTCCTTAGGCACTGTTAAGGGATAAATGGTAGTGATCAGATTGTCCCAATGTATTTAAAAAATCAGCTGTTTTCTGTATTAATTCATTCTGATTATGATTATTCACAGAAAATGTTGCAATTGTTTTAATAAAACATATATACCAATTAATGTTTTTAAAGTCCATATGTAATTATTTTGCTCTTCAAATTAAAAGACACAATTCTGGATAATAGTCAAATAAAAAGGACTCTGCTCTTTGAGTTAGTGGGAAGTGTAACAACCATGCACTGAGATATCTTGAGATGAATACTTAAAAATAAACAACTTTACTATAAGACAGTTAAAGTTACACAAACAGACTCTAGTTAAAGGAAACGTAAGCCTCTGTGTTGCATGAAGGAATCTGTGATTTTCTGGAAAGGTTTGATAACAGACAGGTGAATATTCCTGTAGCAGTCCCAGGCTGCCTATGTCTGGCAGTGAGCTAAATGTAATGTGCAATCATCAGGAATTTTATTTAATCTCTAACAACTTTCTGTTAAATATAAGATAATGAGTTATACTTCCAAACCAAACTGCATTCAGTTTCTTAAAGGTGGCCTATTGTGCTTCCTTGAACAGGTTAGGATAGATCTGTTAGCAATACGAAACATGTTCATTACATTTTCTGCACAAAAAAAATTGATTTTAGTCTGATCAGTTCTGCCTGGTTTGAGCTGTTTTAGGGCGTCTGTCACTTTAACTCCAAATAAGCTGCTGCTGGCCACACCCACCAACTTGATGTTTACACTCACATGTGAAAATGGCTGCAAACAGATGCACAGTTATACATCCGTACATCTTTGAAAAGCAGAAGTGGAGTCTCCTACACAACCAACAAGAATGCAGCAAGTGGTTTCTGAATGGAAGGCAACAACAAAACACTTGTCTTTTCCAGCAGCCATTGTGTAGCTCATCCAGCTGACCAAATGTGCTGGAGCTCTGCTGGGGTTGCTAGGTAACGGGTAGTGCCTGTTGATTTGTGACGCCACATTCTGGAGGTTTTTGAAATGGCTCATTTTCCAGACACCAAAAATATTAACATATTGCTAAAAAACTGCTGAGTATTTTTGGTCTGTTTTTAGAAGCAGTAGAAACCCAAATGGAAGTGCAAAAACGTGCAAAATATAAGTTTTGCATGATAGGTCTACTTTAATTTTGGTCCCTCTGATGGGTTGCTGTCTTTATGACTGTGATGTCTTCTCCTTCTGATGATGATGATGATGATGATTTTCGCCTGGCAGTGAGCGCAGGTTTGGGTGATAGATCGTACGCTGGCTACTGTTCATGCTGGTTTTATAGCCTCTCCAGCATTGAGGCTTCGTGGCTCATCAAACAAAACCAAAAAAAGTGCAGAGTGTAACTAGCTCGTCTTTTTCACAGCAGAGGAATCATTACTTTAACATTTTATATCTATATTAGAGCCATAATCCTGCATAATTACAGTGGAAATTCAACATGCTGCATCATTCTCACTGTTTCAATAAATACTTTAACAGCATCACAAATCCATGACGGTTTGTAAACAGGGACCCACATGAGGCCGTTTCTGCAGCCCACTGTGAACCTTGACCCTGTAACAATCATTATTATATCTTCATATACATGTATAAAGATAGTGGTTTTGAGTCTGTTTCCATCATATCCTCTTCCGCTCACTGCTGCGCCTGGCGTGAGGGTCTCTCTGGGCCCCCAGACACCGAACCCCCTCCAGCAGCATGGGGGTCCCATGGTGAGGGTCTGCCAGGGGGAGAAAGGCAACAGAAAAGTATTATTACACATGTCATTTAAATGTTAAACTGTAGGCTGAAACGATTAATCGGGATTAATCGATTATTGAAATAATCGGCAACTAATTTAGTACTTTGATTAAAATGTTAAGACAAACCACATATTGTGGGGGGAACAAAATACTAAACAAGATGTAATTAAAGTACAAGTCTCCTCTCAAGCAACTGGAGCTTCATATTTAGTGGTACAGACTGGGGCTGAAACGATTAATCAAATTAATCTTGATTAACTGATTATTGAAATAATCGTCAACTAATTTAGTAATTTATTAATCATTAACTGGAGTATACACACTCTAAAAATGGCAATTTGTTGAAAGAATAACTCAGAGCAGTAAATAAGCAAAAGAATAAAGGTGTAAAAGTATTAATTGATTAATTGGATAAAAAATGGCACATTATACAGATTTTTCATGTAACCACTTAAGACTTTTTTTTATACAATGTTAGAACTACATAAAAAGATGCAAATAAACAAGTAATTCAATTCCTTTTTCAATTAATAAAATATTTTATTCCCTAAAATGCTGCAAGATAGCATTCCATTCTATCTATCTAGATATCTAGATATATATGGATATAGATTATGAAGAATATGGTTTTGGCTTAATTACTGCTCTAAATATGTCATCTTTTAAGAAATGGCCTTTTTTGAGTCTGTATCCTCCACTTAATGATTGCTAAATTAGTTGATGATTAATTCAATAATCAATTAATCAGATTGATTAAAATTAATCTGATTAATCATTTCAGCCCTAGATTGAACAGAGAAGGAAGCGAAAGTAAGAAGTAAACCTGACAAGATAAATCTGTCACATGAAACATTTCCAGGAGTGTTTCATAATCCTGTGTGAACATTTAATTGTGAATCATGTTATTTCTGTCTGACTGAGTTGTTGTGAAAGGAAGAAAAAATGTGATTGTTTCACCTTCTAAGATGCCAAACAGGAACAGATATCTTTGTTTCTGATGCTGTTCTTTGCAGCAGCTGGTAAATCAGTGTTTCCACACAGACTTACCAATGATTTTGGCCTGGAGTCTGATCTTCAAGCTGCTGTCTTTTCGTCCTTTAGCCGAAACAGTCATCTCCTCCTGGACAACTCCTTCCTGGTGAGTCCTGTACTCACATGTCACCTTCACTCCCCCTGTTGGGGGATTTAGAGTTAGATATATTTAAAAACAGCTATATATTGTTAATATTATTTGTAATTCTGGGTAACATGTTTAAGGTAGCTAATTAAAATACTTTAATCAGGTTATTTTACTCTGATTTTATATTTCATAAATGGAGAAATTTAATCTCAGTATAAATTCGGCTGTCATATGAAAGCCTCGGAGAATTAATAAACAAGCAGTATCATAAAAATGAAGGAACACAGCAGAGAAAAGAGAGAGGAAGCTGCAGATATTTAAAACAGAGGAAAGGAAGGGAGATGTTTGGTGCCTCGGCCACAAGGGGGCGCCCAAGGGCTGACCAACTGCGTTCATGTTTGTTTTTTGTGTGATATCCTTCGATAAATATAGGACCACACATAAAAACAAAAATAGTGATATTACACTATAAAAATAACTCAAAAGTAGTGCAAATAGTTTGGTTGTATCTTTTCTTTCTTTTTTCCTTCTTAAAGAAAGCTTGTTATTTTGTGTGTTAGAGAAGGGATGAACTGTTTTGCCTCCAACATTTTGCACATAAGTGTTTGGCTATTTTTTACCCAAAGGAAAAAGATTTCAGACTTCAGATATACTAACTTACATGAAAAAACTTCACAAAAGCCTTATTAATATGAAACCTTTATCTCCTGAAATGTTTTTAAGCTCTGTCATCCAGTCTTACACTAGTGGGAGAAATGGCTCGTAATCTTTTACCAAAAACAAAAGTGAAATCCTACAACTGCTGAAATCTGACTCTATTCCATTTTTGTTCATATTTTGAGAAGAAGGAAGTTAGACTTTTTGTACAGTAGCATAAAGAATGCTCTGAATGAACTGACTAGTACTGTGAGGTGATGCAAAAGAAAACAGTGTCCACTAGGGGGCTCCATACTCGGCTCAGCATCTCACTTTGGCTTCATCAAAAGAAGAGAAGAATTTGGAAAACACTGTGCATATTAAAATATTTTACTGAAGGTAAAAGCAGAAACATGAAGCTGTGGTATGTTGTCCTTGGACTGACCTTCCAGCATGGAGTTAATGCGTTGGATCCGGAGGTTCTGGGCCCGCCGAGTCGGAGAGAAGGACGGGACACAGGTGAGCTCCTTGCCCAGACTGGGCACCTCTGGGACAGTGAAGACAATCTCATAGCAGTGGTGGCTCTTAAGGAAACCGGCCTTAAGGAAGAAACAGGTTATGGTTATCCAAGGTTTGACAATTAAAATAAAACAAAATTATAACACAATCTTTTTAGTATTCCTTAACTTGACTTGCTTTTTCCCTTACACCCAATTTAGTGAGTTTTCACAGCTGATTGCCTGGTAGACTCAGTTGGACTGGGGACCAAAATTGCAACATTTTGTTACTTTTGAAAAACCAGTTCACTTCCTCACCTGTGGTGGCGCTGCACCTAAAACCACTGGATGAAATGAACAGTTTCTCACGTAAAGCTGGAAGTGCTAATGTTTGAGTTTGATTTACAGCAATGGCCAAAGGCAGTGCAGGTTTTTGTCTGTAGCTTTAAATCATGTGCAACAAACTGAATTTATGTTTCTTTATACATAGACTCATAAACACACACCTTAACCAAGTAGCTTCCATCTTTCTCTTGGACAGCAACGAGGGTGGAGAGGTTGGACTGGTCGTCCCTGCGGGTCGGAGAACCTGGAGGTTCGTCATCGTCAGGGAAACGAACCCCGCCTGCTTTGGACGTGGAGCCTGGAGATGGAGAAAACGATTAATCAAATCAAAATTAGGAAGAAAACAAGAAAACTATCAGGACAGGGATGTCCAAAGTGTGGTTCAGGGGCCATTTACAGCCCGCTGCGTGATTTTGTTTGGCTCCTCAGGACACAATTCAAGAATGGAGTGAATTCCAGATTAATTCAAAATCTTTTAAAACATCAACACAGTGTGTTTCCTTTATTTACAATGTTTCTGCTTTCATTGCTAAAATCAGAAACTGCTGCTAAATCTTTGTTGCCAAGAAAAAATCAGGAGAAATGTCCCCCTAAAAAAGCATTGGAAAATATCTACTTTTATTTAATACAGCACCTGTGAAAAAACCTGTTAATATTCTGGATCAACAATGATTTACAGATTCCTTTTCTACAAAAATTAGACTAATAAAATATTATCTACATAGCATTTTATTGAAGAGATAAAAACAACAAACTTTTCAACAATCACGTTTTGGACTGCAGGAAGAACCCTGGAAAGAATCGACACATTCGGTGAGAACGAACAAACGCCGCGGAGTTTCCTGCTTACCTTTTCTTCCTGTTGCCATGGTGATACGGTTACGATCTGGGCGTTGTCAGATTGTACTTTGGTTTTGTCATCACTCACCTGAGGACAAAGAGTGAATCAGAGTTTCAGCAATTTCAGCCAATCTGGGACTAACATGTTTCCAAGCATTTAGTTTTAAGTTTATTAAAATTTGTAAAATTATTCATTTTCTCGAGATTATTGATCTGTGCAAACTAATCTAAACTGTGAATCGCATAAATGCTTCGATTTTAACAGATTATGGATGTAGATTTTTTACAATTTTATTGACGATGAAAATAGTATTGAATCTGATTTGACAGTTTCATTATAGATACATTTAAAAAATATATTGAGATTAAAATTTACATCCAAGATTTAAAATTTTATTTGTAGAAGTGAAAAAAATGTATCTTTGTTGTTTGATTTTTGTGTTGTCATGGTTACAGTCTGATGCTACATGTTTAATATGTTGTGTTTAAGCTCAGCTCACCAATTAATAACTGATTTTCTATAATTGCCTCTCAGTTTAACTAACCCAGCTGAAACGCTGCTAGTGCTGACCAAATGTTTTATTTAAGAAGATATTTTTATTTGTTTAAAAAACAAAAACCGTGTTTTATCTTTCTTTATCTTCCTAATTACATCATCTATAAAGCTGCAACTAGCAATTATTTTAGAAATCAATTATTCTGTCGATTATTCTGACAATTAATCAATTACTCTGATTTTTTAAAAATCTGAAATTTTTTTATTTACCCACTTCAGTTTTTATACAATATTAGAAATACATAAAGATGCAAATCAACAAATAATTAATTTCCTTTTTGAGATAATAAACATGCAATTTCATTCTAAATGGCCTTTTCTGAGTTCCAGTTAACGATTAATTGATTACTAAACTAGTTGATTTTTATTGATTCATCATGATTAATTTATTGTTTCTTAGTTGTCTACTACTTTGGTGAATCACATAAAATCCCTTTAAACATTTTAAATATCGTGTTTTAAACGTCTCAAGGGAATAGTTTCGCAGTACTCTGTAAGTAGTTTTATATAAATTAATTAATTATGTTTCATACTTGGATATAATTTGAATTTTAATCCATTTTAAAACTGTTTTTCTCTCACCGTTAGGATTAATATTTAACATTTACATTAAAGCTCCGCATGTTAACACATTTACACATTTATCAATGCAAGCGAATCAAACACACCACAATTTAAAACAATAAGTGTGCAATAATATCATCAAACATCCACGCCCATCAAGTTAGCAGCTGCAGCAAAGCCCTTATGCGCCATTGCAAACAATCCCGTCTGAAATAAATAAACAAAAACAAAGAAACACGAACCGCTTCGGTTCCGTGTTGCTCCTTTCCAGCTCTTATATTTCTACTCCCAGCGGCAGCGCTGTAACATTTCCCCTCTGTGAACGGAGGCAGTCCGCTGTCTGTCCTTGGAAAGATGGAGAGATGCTGAACTGAATGTTCCCGTGCGCGGCGCGCCTCCGCGCTGCGTCCGCGCGCCCGCGCCGCCGCGGTTCCTGTCTGGCTTTAGAAAATGGACCATTTGGTTCGGGACGTGCGACCGCAGGACACCACTGAGCGTTAGGGCCACTGGAGATGGAGGAAAGGGAAACTTTAAAAAACTCAGAATGTTTTAGATTGATCTCAGAAATATATTTAAAAATTCTAATCTCCAAAAGCAAAAGAAAATTCTAGAAAAAATTCTGATGTTTTATGATTGATCTCAGAAATTTTCTAGATAAAACAAAGGTATTTAAAATCTCCAAAAGTCAAGAAATTTCTAAAAAAAAAAAAATAAATCTGAAATTTTATGATTAATTTTAGAATGGGAAATTTCTCAGCTCCAAAAGTGAAAAAAACTGTTTTAAAAAAACTCTGAAATTTTCAAATTAATCTCATCTTTCTACAGAAAAGAGAATTACTGAGTTTGAAAAGTTGAACATTTACTTGGAAAAAGATTTTAGGAATTTTCAAGAAAAAAAATGAAAATTTCTGAGTTTCAAAAGTAGAAAAAATGTCAGTTTTTGAACATTTGAAACTTCCAAGTTTTTTCTTGAACATTTTTTAGATTAATCTCAAAATTTCCGGGGGGGGGGGGGGGGGGGTTTTTTTTTTTTTTTAACTTTTCCCTCTCAGAAACTTCCAATTTTTTCCCCCTATAAAATTTTAAAAAAATGAAACATATTAGAAATTTTTTTTTTTTTTTTT
>CAEFZY010075317.1:0-27784 GCA_903066815.1 Brachyrhaphis roseni
GACGGCTCTCACCGGTATGTTTTTTTTAACCAGCCCTGTTAGTGCTGTGCTACCATGTTGCTGCTGTGTTACTGCCGCATCTCAGTGACTTTAACCGGTATGGTTTTTGAACCAGCCCTGTTAGTGCTGTGCTACCGTGTTGCTGCTGTGTTACTGCCGCGTCACAGGCTCTGTTTGGAAAGAAAAGCTAAGGTATATTACTAAAACTTTGAAAACTCTTTCTGTGTACCGTCTGTATGTAGGCACATGTGGCTTATAGACAGGTGCGGCTTGTGTATGTACAAAAATTGTTTTTTCCTTTACAGATGTACTGGGTGCAGCTTATAATCAGGTGCACTCTATAGTCCGGAAAATACGGTAATCAATTGATGAATTGACTTTTGAAATAATCAACTAATTTATTAATTGAATAATCATTAACTTGAGTATACAGACACAAAAAAGCCAGTTGTCAGATGACTTCTTCGTTATAAATGGCTAAGTGTTCACTAAAGGAATACTGTGATTGCATCTTAGGAAATAAAATCTTTATTTTCTTTCTAAAAAAGGAATTGACTTATTTGTTTTGCAGATTTTAAAATATATATTATATAAAATAGGCGTAAGTGGTCAAAAGACAAATTTGCAGAATATGTAATTTTATTCACCGATTACTTGCCAGAATAATGAATAGAGCAATCAATTACTAAAATAAGCATTAGCTTATTTTAGATAATGATTAGCTAAAATAAGCTCAAGTATAAAGAGTTCACAGTCTTACTGTTTGGTTGTTTTCATTAGAACCGGGTTGTAATGTGTTGCTGTTACCTCAAGGTGTCAGACTGACACTGACCAAGACTTAAGGACCAGACTCTCACTAACTGGGTTAAGATGGATCCCAGAGATAGAAAGTTACAGAAACTTCAGCTGGATAAAAGGTTGACAAATATATACAGTATATATATCACCTGTTAAAAAACAATTTTTAACGTGACTAAATCTTATGGTGAACAAATCTAGCTTAAGCTAAGATATAATGGAAAAAAATGCTCTGAAGTTGTTAGCTGGATTTACACGGTAAACCTTTTAAGGTTAGGTCACTTCTTTTGGTACACTAAGTGTTTCATGCTTATATGTTGGCTACGCCACCTGCTGGCAGGAATGGATAACTGTAATTACTCAGAGCAGCAAAGAGGCCAGTTCCATGTTTTTGGATGTTGTTTCTTTTTTCCACTCAAACTAGTTTCAATAAAAGGCTCATTTTTAACAGCAAAAACATAAAAGCAAAAAATCTCTACAAAAAAAAAACTAGAACATGTTTTTAATGGCTCTAGGATTAGTCTTTGCTGATTAATATTTTTTATCTCCTCTACAGATGTATATTTTCAGTTTTTAAGAGGAGGTTGGCTGTTTTTGCAACATAAGAACAGTTTCTACCAATTATATTTCGACCTCTATAACTAAAGAGTGAGATAAACTTAAATTTCTGTTTGGGTTTACATGTTGCGTACGGATTGTAATGGTTATTTTTTTAGATGAAGGGTTCACCTACTTCCCTACTCTGTTTGTTACATTGTCTTTTGTTTACATCTGTGTACATGAGCAGACCTGTCTCAGCTGTGAGAAGCGGGAGCTGCTGACAGAGGCTGCTTACCTCCTCGTCGTTGGGCTGCAGTATGTGGTAGAGCCAGGGGATTTCTCCCAGTTTGCCCAGTTCAACATCCAGGCTATGCAAAGCACTGGACAGCTGCTCCTCCTCAGGCGGGTCCAGTTGCTGCCAGAAGCAGGAAAAGTCAACTCATTTAAAAAAAAAAAAAAAAAAAGGGAATAAAACCTGGAATTTTGGTCAAACCAAAGGATAATATATATATAGAAAATAATAAATTCCAGAACTAACCAGAGAGACTCGGCCCAACAGAAGAGACTCGGTCTCGTTGTGGAGCGCCTTGACGGTGCTCGCCACCTCGATAGCAGTGTTCCTCGTCAGACTCTGGAGAAAGAACCAGCAGTGAGGCTCGCGGCACACAATAAACGGTTCATTAAACATCCTGAACACGAGCAACAAAACATGTTTCCTGTTACAAGTTAGATAATTTGCCAGTGGTACTAGTACTTTTTTTTATCAACCTTAAGGGATTATTGATTCTAAACAAGCTTCTATATTTTGCTGAAAAAGTACTTGTAAGTTAGTCTTATCTTATTTTAAATGTACAAAGATATTTGCACTGCAAACTAGAGAAACATACTGACTAACATTTTGTGTCTTTGAAGTGTAGAAACATGAGAGACATGGTTGGAGTAAAAAAGAGGTGCAGATTAGCTTTAAAGTTGCAGTATGTTATTTTATATATTTGTTATAACAGTGACAGTTTGTTAAGAGACAAGAAACGCACCGCCCGGTCAAAATCAACCAATCAGAGCCAGGAGGTGGGTCTTACTGCTAACAATCAACCTTGTGAATGCGCTGTTAAATATGCTAATTGTGGAGAAACAGTTCAAAATTACAGGAAAACTGTTTATTCGCCATCATTGGTGGTTATGCTAATTAAGCAGGAGCAAGTGAGAGGGGGAGCGACATGCAAATAGGCATGATTGACAGCACTAAGACCCTCATTCAGGCTCTGATTGGTTGTTTCTAGTTAGCACTGGGAGCACTGGGAGAAGGCACAGGAGCTTGATTTAGTCACAGTTTATCCATGTTGTATTTTTTACAAATATGTAAAAAAAAATATTTTTAAAACAGCTTTAAATCTGCTGTTTTAAAACAGACTGTAGTAATGTGCTGTCCTGGTTGTATTAGATGCTTACCTCTGGGAACTTGGGGTGCATTTTGTTGATGGCGTGAGATGCAGCGTTAACAGCATGAGCCAGCTCCTGCTCCAAAAGCCCGTTGGTTTTTGCAGCTTCGCATATCCTGCGGCCACATGGAGAAAACGCTTACAGGACCGGAGCAAGGGCTATGGATTCGGACCTGACGTTCTGGATCAAGCGTTCCTACCTTGTGATGAGCTCTTCGGCCGCCCGGGCGCACATCTGCATCAGGGTGCTCTCCTCCTCTGTGGCCAGATCCACAGACTGCTGTGGGTAGAGGTGAGGCCGCAGGGGGGGCTTGTCGTACTTCAGTTTGTCCTCCCATGACTTCAGCGTGTTCTCAAACGCCTGCAGGGAACAGTTTGAAAAGATTCAGGATAAGTTAGAGTTGCAATAAAACCAATACTTGAATTAAATAACTTTTTGGTTTTTGAAGATTTAAGTTTTGGGAAATCTGGATTTTCTTTTCAGCAAGACCAGGGTGGCCATCTTGCTTTACAAGTTTGTTTGTTTTTTTTTCACCGTTTATATTTATTTGGACTTTGAATTCAGGTCATGACAAAATATAAGGGTCCGGCTAAGTTCATAATGTTACAAGAACGAAGTCATGACAATAAAATTGAAATAATACAAGAATAAACTCTTAATAGGTCTCTAATAGGTCATTTAAGTAGTAATTCTATGAGAACTCCAACATACTCCAAATTTAAACAAATTTTTGCTTCTACTTTTTAGATGTTTTTCTGGTAAAATTGCTTCTTTATTGTTCTAATATTATGACTATATTCCCGTAACTACTCTGTCATACAGAATGGATTATTAAAATAGTGCAAATACCCAAACTCTTACCAAGTATTTTTGTAGTTTCTATTGTAGATATCTTAGTAGGCTTGAAATAAGACAAAACTAATTCATCAGTAATTTTTCAGAAAGAAATAGGAGATTGTTTTAAGCCAATAATTCCTTGATATCGATGAAAAATACTAGTTCCACTGGCAGATTATTTCACTTATATAATAACATGGAAAAAATGCGCCAGTGGAACTAGTACTTTTAATCAATATCAAAGAATTATTGAGTTAAAACAAGCTCCTATATCTTGCTGAAAAGTTACTTGTATGTTAATTTTGTCTTATTTCAAGTGTGATAAGATATTTGCCCTAGAAACTAGACAAAAAATACTTATTAAAATTCTGTGTTTTTGCAGTATAAAAATCCACTTTTTTAAAAATATTTTCTGACACTTTTAATTTCTTTTTGAGAAAACAAATGACAAAAAAAAAAAGATTAAAACCGAATCAGGTATGAAAACAAACCAGGAGATTTTATTTTTAAGCCATGCCGTCCTGCCCCTATCTCCTCCACATCACCCAGCGTATCTCCCTCACCCGGTCTCTGGTGAGCATCTGCGCTCTGTTCTTGTGCTGGATCTTGATAACTCCAGGCGGCTGGATCCAGGCCTCGCCGTCCACCTGGATGGGAACGCCCTCGTCTCCCAGGATGGTGATCTTCACCGTTCGACACTGATTCAGACAGATATCCGGGTTAGATGGGAGAACGCTGACTGTCGTTCTTGCTGGCGTTCGTGTTGCTGCTCACCTGGGCTATGCGATGATGTTGCAGCTTGATGACTCTGGATACGGCCATCTGCATGCTCCCGAACACGGCCACCACCTCCAGGATCTTATCGTCAAACGACGGAGCGCAGAAGATCTGCACAGCATCACAGTACAACGTGAGAGATATGTCTGCACACCTCTGCTGCATTTAAAGATGTTTCTCAGCAAAAATACTAAATCAATCTGCAGAGATGAAGTACTTTGGTTTTTTAAGATGGCTGCAACTGCAGGTGTGCATTTTTATTCAGGCACCTTAGATGGATCATTTATGTAGTGTAAACGCACCGGAAAAACTGATTTACCTACTTTTGGAGATAAATCAGTTTACCTACGAAGTGTTATACTGATAGGTCATAACTGGAAGCTTTTAAATAACATCCTTGGAAATACAAAAACTAAAAACCATCCTGAGTTTGCTAAATGACCGTAAAACTCAAATTTACCAAATCAGTCCTTCTCTACTTGACTCCTGGAGTTCATTTTCTAAGTGACGTTGGCAGCTAGCTGTGCTGCAGTGCTAATGCTAACTTATTTGTTGCCAGAAACGATACATTATGATTGACTATCATGAACAGGCAGAAATACATAAAGATAAAACTAAGACCATTAAAATCTGAAAATGAAGTATGATACAGTATTTAACAAATAAAAATCCATTAGAAAACTGAAAAGTTGAAAAATATCAGTGAAATTCAAAATGAGAAACTTAGAAATACTAACTAAAATAAATGCTAACCTATTTAAATGCACTTCAAAAGTAACATAATAAATTTACTGGGATTAGAATATAAATAAAAACATTTTCATTGAAAAAAAAGAATGATGGTCAAACAGACAAAACATTGGAATAGTCTTAAAATTTAAATCTGAGTCATGTGAAGTGAATCACAAATTGCAAATGTTTGTTTTTAAATGTAATTCTCAATTATCCTCAAAATCGTCGATGTTTTGTATTTGACAATGTTGTTCTTCTGCACATTTTCAGTGAGAGAACGTTCACATAATTAGAAAAAATGAAATAAGGAAAAATAGAAAACTGCATCAATGCAGGTTCATCTTTTGCATACATATGATTTACTCTCAAAATGTATTTTTGGATTGAGAAGTTATTCAAAGTTTCAATTTGGAAGTTGTTTTTTTTTATTATTTATTTAAATTTTGAAACATGTTATTTTCTTGGACTAATTTTTCTCCTAATATGTCAGCACCACATTTACATAACAGCACAGAGTGTGTGAGTGTCTTCTCCCTGGGGGATGTTTGTGAAAGCTGACACTTTAAACCTTGGGCAGCCATTGTTCTTTGAACATTTAACAAACAAGCCCACGTAGCGGTCCGGCCTGCAGGACGTCAGGGTCATGTCAAACCAGCGTCCGTTCGCGCCGGCATTCATTAGGAGGACAAAGAGTGGTTTTTACTGTAAATGTACTCACATCGTCCTCCTTGGTGCCGCCCCAGAAGTTGGTTCCGCCTGCGTAGCTCGGGATGTTCAACACGGCGATCCCCTGCAGGCTGGGCAGGGGGATGTACTGACCGTCACACTGGAAGACACCAGGGCAAAGTAAAGCTCAGCTACAGGTCGATTCAGCAGCGTCACTCCATGAACTCTCTGTACGATTTTACAACCCACATGCCGAATTAGTGGGGCACTGGAGGAGATTTACCCAAGTGATACTCAAATGTTGCAGGAATGACATCAAAATAAAATGACTTAATCTTATTGTGTGGCATGCAGATGCTTCGTTTGCACTGATAAAGCCACCATGTACGCTATGCTGAACACTTGGAGTGAGTCCAAGCGACGGCAGCCTGATCTGCAACACGCCAAGACACGCAGTAAGCCGTGTGACAGTAGATGATAGCTAATGCTGAGGTTCAAAGTCCATCAAACACTTTCAATAATCATTTTGAAACCTTTTACAACACCATTGGTTCCTCACCTCCAGCTGGACTTTTTGCTCCAGGTTCTTGTAGGTTCTTTGCAGCAGCTCTTTGGTGCCCAGAACACCATACCACATCATGTTCTTCGTACGACTCCTGGGTTGGGAAGGTGTAGATGGTGCATTAGTCGTTTTATTGATAAGGCCAAGGAAAAACATTTGTATTTAAATTAGTCTGTCTGGAAAAGGAACAGCAGAAATAACAGACCACAGGGCTAGCTAAAAAACAAAATTAGAAATGACAGAAAATATTTTTAAAAAGTGGCAAACATAGTCATAATATTAGCAGAAGATAGATGAAATTTTACCAGAAGAATGAGAAAAAAAGTGTGGATACTTTTTTAGTATATGCTGATTTTTATATTGAAATTTTTCACTGTCCAAATATTACAACTTTGTTCTGGTAATATTAAGATTCTATTGTCGTACTATTCTGATTTCATTGTCATATGACTTTATTAGCTCACTGTCACTGTATTCTTGTAACTTTCTGAAAATAAAAATAAACATTTGTGGCCTCACTCTTATATTTTGTCATAGAATTGAGCTGAGTTCAATGTCCAAATAAACAGAAGCTGTAGAAAACGCTTATAAAACAAGATGGCAGCCTTGGGCATGCTGACACCCCTCTCAGCTATCAAATGTCAAACAGGGCATTGTTTGAAAAAAATCCAGATTTTCCATGAATAAAATCTTCAAAACCCAAAACTTTGATTAATTGGTAAAATCGATGTATTGCCCAGCCTGGGGTCTCACCTGCATTTCTCTGGATGCTCCTCTCTCTTGTTGTTGAACTCCAGAGAGATCTTGGCGTCCAGGCCGATGCCAAAGTAGTTGTTCATGACACACTTCTCCATGTAGCCCTCTCTGCCGCAAACATAGACAAAAAAAACCTCTGTAAGCAAGACGGACACTAGCTATGTTTCCATTAGCCATAAAATTGCACAAGTTACGAAAATCAATTCGCTTAATGAAAACAGCAATTTTGGGGAAAACTGATGTTTTCGGTAAAGGTTTTTTTTGCTCTAGCATGAGATGGTTTTTCAGTTGTATCGAAATAGATGTATTTCACAAAACACTTTTTTCACATCACAAGGGTCATGTGATGAACAGATGGATGTTACTACTGGCAGAAACAACAAAGGAGACGACAAGAAGTGGTAAGAAGATGATGATTTGTTGCTGCTGGCTCAACCAGAGCTCTCACAGCATCACAGCTTATAAAAAGTTTTGTCATTCTAACATATTGAATCCATAGCTGTTCTGTAAAATGGCCGACAACAATTTTCCTAAAACGTCACTCCCAAGTAGGTGGGGCTTGTCACGCTGATGACTGATAGATGATGATCGCTAGCACCATGGATAAATCATGATTATAGCACATAATTCCGCTGTCATAATTTTTAATGTCTTATCATGTGAACAAGCTTATCCACATGTGATTTAAATTTCATTTCTTATTTAATGGAAACCCCGCAATTGCGAAGTGGTGTTCTTTTTTGGACATTAGCAGAATATAGACAAAGATTTGTGCACATTTGTCATGGAAACGCGACTTCAGACAGCAACCAGAGAGAACACAAACGTGTGAACGACAAAGAGAAGTGAAGGTGACGGTAGTTCAGCTCTCACAGCGAGTCGAGGTCGGGGTCGATGAAGGGCGTCGCGCCGAACGGGTCGATGTTAGCCAGCAGCATCTTGCTAATGATGGAGCTTCCGGCGATGGAGGCGGCCAGCCCGGCTCGCAGCCCTGCACACAAACACAAAGCATCCGTCAGGAAACAGCACCGGGCCGTGGCTTCTGACGGAGTGGGGACTTTTTGGTGCAACAGGTTGAAGTGTGTGTTTACCAGGGCAGATGATGCGTGTGTTGAGCACGGGGAGGTTCTCCTTGCTGGTGGTGAAGGGTGTGATGGTGAAAGGGCCGTACGACTGGGTGCTGCGGCTCACTCTGCTCTCTGTCGGGGAACAGGGACTCCTAGCGGCTGAACACACACAGAAACACACAAGGAACTCTTCAGTCTTTTCTCGACAGAACCGAATGGTTCCTAGGGTTCAAAATGTCACGCCATATAAAATATAAACTTTTTCATCTAATACTGAAAACGTAACTCCACCAGGCGCTGTGATAACAGTTAATTAAGCAGCAGTCAGCAAGCAGGAGACAACCGAATAAACAAACCCTCCAAATACATAATGTCTACTTTTACTAAGGTGAGAACGATTAGTCTAAAAATAGATAATACATTTCAGCTGACAGTGACCCACTTCATAGCAGATACTTCTTGGACAAGGCCAATTTATGCCTCTATGACTGTTCTTACTGTGACTGTGTGAGCATCTGCTTTGCTCCTAAAAACTTATCGCTAAACTGAACCGATTCTTCTCTCTCATGTCTTTGATGGAAGAAATAGAATGTCTGTGGACTGAAGAACACGCTCCACAAATTATCAACTTATAAGATTTCAACTGTAATGTATCACAAAGAAATGTAAACTAAAGTTGGTTTTGGGGCGTTAGTGTGGTTTTCTTGACCTAGAACTAGATGTTTTCTATCGTAGCAAAAATGAGTTCAGCTTGATTGTTATTATAAAACTGCTTACATCGACCACAATTTGTTACTTTGTGGAATATTTTTTACTAGGTGTGCACTGATAAATTGCACCCAATTTTTCTTCATCTTACCTGACTAACTTAAGACTTTTCAGTCAAAAAAAAAGATGGGTCAGAAATCTGCAGTCAGTGCACCACTACTCTTAACTCTAAATACTCCTTTTCTTTTTTTTCATTTCTTGTCATGACAAGAATTTTGATTTATTGTTGTCATGATAAATTTCAGCTAATTTTTTTTTTTAAAAGGCTAACTAACATGTTACATTTACAGTTTTCTCATGTTTTTTTTCCATGACAACAATAATAAATACCAGTAAATTTGAAAAGATGATTACATGAAATCTCTATGTAACAATCACACTTCTTTACGCATGCAGTGCCTATTTAAGCCCATTTCAAATAGGAATCTTTTTTATGAGACTGGCATTTATGTTTGTGTGCCATGCATTTACCTAAAAAAGAAGTAATAAATTAGATTTTTATCAGAATTTTAATTGTTATTGCAGTAGTACTACAGAATATCATGATAAAATTCAAAGCCCATATCACACACCCATAGACTTCAGGTAAGAAATAAGATATAAATGCAGAAAGGGATAATTTGTCTAACACCTAAAACCGTCTTCTTGTTTTCAGATTCCGGTGCTTCTAGGTCAGAAAAGTCAACATGCAGTGAAAGGAAAGGTGGGAACACAAAGCTGAGCATTCGAGTGCTACCAGTATGTCGACTAACTGTAATAAAAAGTGAGAAAGAAAGGAAGCAAGACTTGGATAAACAGGAAGGCGTTCTGCCCCGCAGAGGTTGAAACGCCCTGTGGTCGGTCCAGGGGGGGGTGTCTCCATGGTAAGCTGTCTGGACTTGGGGGACAGCTTCAAACAGCATCTCTACCCTGCCGTCAGGTAGGCTCATTTATCACCGGAGAACTTCTCCGTGTCAACAGGCTGTTGTGGAAAACTGCAGATGTGAAGATGAACAACTCAGCCTGAAGCAGGAGGTGGGATACCACAGGAGGGAAGCTCCTCTGCGCTCACTTTTAGCACTAATCCCTGAGTTTATTTATGGCAGGAAACATGATTTGCGTCAGCAGAACATTTTTCCATGAGCCATGAGTGTGATCCCTACGCTGCGATGAGTGGAATATCCACAAGGTGGCGACATTTAAACTCCCTTTCAGCAACGAGTGAAGTTTTTTTTTTTTTTTTTTTATCTACACAGAATCGGTCAGTGAAAGGTTTGCAAGCGGAGTGTAACCTGGACGCCCGGAAGGTCAGAGACCGGAGTGAAGGAGTAAACACTCACAAGACACCGCCTCCAGTTCCTTGGTGTCCTCGTCCTTCTCGCTGTCCCTGTTCTCGTCCTCACTGTCCTTCCTGAACTCCAGCGGCGACGGAAGCTCCGTGTCATCCGTGTGGGCGTTCTGCTCGTCCACCACTGCAGAGAGAAAGCGGAGGAGGAGTGAAAACGACGCGCTGCACATTCAGAAAAAGAATAATAACAAAAATAAAAAATACACATAGGCGCGGCGCAAAAGTATTCACACCTCTTTTACTGGCTGAGGGGGGAAAAATAGGAAGAAGTCTTGTTTGCGGTTTATCATGAGGCAAGGACTGTCCTGGCATCGATTTGATTAATTGATTATCGATTGATCACATTTTGGGTTTTTGAATATCTAATTAAATAGATTTAATGTGGATTTTATTCACCAATACCCTCTTTTAGAGTGAACTATGGAAACCGAAATGTTTTTTATTTTCATTTTATTCCTTGTTTTTGTTTGTCAGGTTTTATTTAGAATATTTAAAATATTGTCCAGGTCTAAAGTGAACAAAATTCCAAGTTTATTGGTCCTTGAGCGATCAAACTCGCATTAACGTCCCCTATCGGTTTATTACTTGGAAATCATTTCAAAAACAACAATATCATCGTTTATCACAATTATCTGCTGGGACAATTTATCATCCGACAAAACTGGTGATTGTGACAGGGCTAGCTGCGGGTGCTCGTGTTTTCTTCTAATCGTTTGCCTCCGATAATAAAACAATATTTCAAACACGCAGAATCCTAAACCATCAGATGAGCTGAACGTGGTTCCTTCAGGAGTCAGAAAGTAAGTGCACCTCTCACAGCCTGGTCTATGATCTGCCGGACGGCTTTCTTCAGACTGTTGGCCCTGAGCATCAGCTGCTCCCGGCTTTTAAACAGCTGCTGGGGGGGCCCGCTGCCCCCCCGCCCCTTCTCCGTTTCCTCCTCTTCCAGCTTCCCCTTGAGCTCAGTCAGGCTCTCCTCGCTGGCTTCCTCCTCCTCCTCTTCCTCCTCCTCGTCCTCCTCTTGTTCTTCTTCCACGATTGGAGGGGTGCAGTGGGGAAGCGACGGCAGGGACTGGCATTCCGCGTTCAGCGTCTGCAGGAGGGAGTCCAGCTTCTCGTTCAGGATGGCACACTGATGGGAGGAGGGAGGCAGGCAGTTGGAAAAAAAAAGACTAATTAAAGAAAATAGAGGAAAATGGTGATTCTTTTCATTTTTTTTTTTTTGACTTACTTTGAGAGACATCGAGTCGCACTCATCAGCGTTCTCTGTGCTTTTTTCATATGCTTTCCCCACTTTGGCAATAAAATCCTTCACAGTTTCGCACAGAATCCTGAGGAACACAAATAAAAATGTATCTTCATTCCTTTGCTGTTTCCAGATACAGAAGCTGCAATAACGCCAGAGATGTCCCAATCAGAATCGAATCTACTGTATTTGGTCTCCCACATTGCAAAAACACAAAATCTTACCAAGTATTTTCAGTCAGATTTTAAAGTTCCAATTGTCTCAGTGGGCTTAAATATGCCTGTATTGGATTTTTCTTCACTGCAAATCTCACCAAGTGTCTTAGTATACTCAAAATAAGACAAACTTACAAGTAAGGTTTCAGAATGATATAGGAGATTGATTTAAAACATCCATCCATTTTCTAACACCCTTGTCTCTAGTGGGGTCAGGAGGTGCTGGTCTATCTCCAGCTAACGTTCTGGGCGAGAGGCGGGGTCACTCTGGACAGGTCGCCAGTCTGTCGCAGTGATTTTAAACAATAATTCTTTAATACTGCTAAAGCACTAGTTCAACCTGACAGATTATTCTTCAGGGCAAACTGTCTTGTTTTAAGTGAAATAATCTGTCAGTGAATCTACTACTTATTTGCCAATATTAAGGAATTATATTCTTAAATCAAGCTCCTATATCTTGCTGAAACTTGCAAGTACGTTTTGTCTCATTTCAAGTGTAATAGGACATTTGCACTAAAAGCTAGACAGAAATACTTGATCAAATTTACTGTTTTTCCAGTGGTAAAATAAACTTGTGCTCCCCATAACTTGCTTTCCAGACCTGGTTTTACTGATGCAGCAGCAGCTCTTAAAATGTATTTCTGATGACATTTTGTCCAATTAAAGGCTCCTGTGAGCTGGTTCACAGACTGAGTTCTTACAGTGAAACACTTACTTGGCAGAAGAGATGACCACAGAGTGCTGCTCTGAGTTGAGGATTTTTGTGAGATGAGTGGTCACTGAGTGTTCATACGCTGAAATGTGAAACTGCATAAAGAAAGAAACGGATTAATGGTGTCAGTTTGTTGAGGAGGGATCATTCTGTGACAGAGTGTGCGTGTCGGCCGTTTACCTGGCAATCGTCAGCTCCCTCCGGCGTAGCAGGGCAGCTGTGTTTGGGTGGGATCTTAATCTCGTAGGTCATGATGCTCCAGCGGTCCAACATCTTGGTGCTGGCCCGCTCCAGCTTCTCCAGGATCTGGGGCAGCTGGGTGTCGTCGTCGCACGAAGGGCCCCAGCCCAGAACCCGGGCCAGATCGTTGCCGGTGCCGAGGGGCAACACCCCCAGCTGGCACTGAAAGGCAGCAGGCACAGGGGTTTACTGGGCAGCGTGGTGACGTTGCTGGGGTGCGTTTGGTCATGCATGCTCCTGTTACATGACTGTGTTTTATGGAAGTTGGCCAGCAGGAAAGACAAAACCATCTGCTGGGAGTCAACAGAACGAGGTTTCCAAAAATCCAACATAGTTACAAGTCAGAGGAATGAAACAGAGTGAGGTTGCTTTGCTCCATTCAGCCTTCCTGTTTTCTACTTAAAGCTGAAATATGTAACTTTTGAAATAAATCTTTTATTTTCTTTTCATCATGACGTGACATTATGTTATGAGACAGATGAATCTGTGTGTAATCAATCTCCTCCATCTCCTTCCAGTGCTACTGTGGTCATTTACAGAAATTCCAAACTCCCGGTCAAAAACAACCAATCAGAGTCAGAAGGTGGTTCTTAACGCTGTCAATCACCCTAGTGTACACTGCTCACAACCTCCTGCTTTGCTCTCTGCTGCTACAGCTGGTGCACCACAATGTAGCCTGCAATAAAATAAACGTTAATGCTAGTTAGCATATCCACCAATGTCAGCGGAGAAATGGTTTTCTGCAGTGGTAAGTTGTTTTTCCTCAATTAGCACATTGAACAGCACATACAGGAGGGTGATTAACAGCTCTAAGACCCGCCTTCTGGCTCTGGTTGGTTGTGTTTGATAGGTGTCACAACAACATAGTCACAATTTTAACAAATATATAAAAAACATATTTTATGGAAGTCACTTTCTGCAGTTTTAAAGCACACAACACTTTCCAAATGTTGGCTTTTAAAGAGTAAAAAAACATAATTTTCATTTAACTTCACTTTTGTGTGCAATTGAAGACATAAAAACCTTGATTAGATATATGGAAAAATGTAATTATAATATGAGAAACTTCAAGGGTGTTAAGACAAGACTAAGTTCAAACACATCAGCCACACATTCCTGTCCTGTGGATTACCTGCTTGTGGAGATTGAGTTTGTCTATCTCTGACAGGACCCATCCCACACTGCCGTCCCCGCCGCACACCAGGATCCGAAAGTTGTCAAACTTCTGGAACAGACGCAGGCTGACAGAGAAACAAAACAAGTTCAGATAAATTCAACTTTATTTGCATAGTGCCAATTCACAACTAATGTAATCTGAAGGTACTTAACAAAAAAAACCCCAAAACCCATAAGCACTAGTGTCAGGTTCATCTCCTCACCCGAGGTGCGGACCCCCGTTGACCAGGTCGAAGACTTGGGCCGGATTGAGAAGCTGCTTGAAGCGTCGCAGGAACTTCACCCCCTGGTTGTCGCCGCTTTTCGAGTTGACGAAGACCAGGAGGGGACTGGCACATGACGGGGGACAGGTGGCCTTCCAGAAGCCTGCAGAAAATCCACCGTTTCAGTTTGAACATTCCCATCAGCTCCTCCTTATACTGTCAGCAGCTCAGCAACGAGACTGCAAGAAAACAACAGCCCAGTTTGATGAGGGTTTCTTTATGATGGCCTATTAAAGCATCTCAATCTGGTTCCCTTTGTGTATCATGAAGTTTAGAAAGCCTTTCTATTTAATCACCTACCGAAGCTTTTGTATAAACTGACCTTCCGGCTGATGAAGTGTTGTTTGAAAGGGTGATAAATACGAGGGAGCAAAGTGGTGCAAGTAGAGTCTATCACATGGATCCGACCCTGCTCTCCATCGTTCATCGAAACCGCGTGTGACGGTGACATGAGGTAAAAACACGTGCTATATGCTGATCTGTGGGAGGCAAAGCAGCAAGACACCCTGGTCCTTAAAGAAAACCTTGGTGATGACAGCTTTGTGCGTACTATAGCTCCCCTCAAACCCTCCCTCCGTTTTTGCTCTTTAGTGTCTTCATCTGTGCTCCGTTTTGATATCCCCCCTTCTTTCTGCCTCACTTTCTCTGTCGTGCTGTTGCTAAGGAATGGAGGAAGAAGAGGGTGAGTGGTAGAGGAGAGAGAGGAAGCGGAGACAGGGAGCCTTGGCGCTCCGGCACGTGCTGCAGCTCGTGTCCCCCCTCCATTCCCCAAATAACACACACACACCACACTCCCTCGGCCAGATATCCAACAGGGTTGCCAGATCCGACTGACAGTTTCCAGCCCAAAAACAACGTAAAACCCAACCTGACTCCAAAAAAACAGCGTGTCTCAACCTCTAATGAAATTTATGTTGATGTAGTCCCAGTAATATTCCAAACAATATCCAAAACAGATTTGTAAAGAGAGAAAGCAAACACAACTTAAAAGGAAGTGAAATTCAAAGAAAAAATTTACATTTAGGACTGAGACGATTCAATTAAAGGTGTCGGTTTATGGAAGGATCCTGACAAAATCTCTTTCTGCATTTAAAAGAAATTTGAAAAATAGGCTGATATTTCACTGTGTATTGTTTGAAATTTGTTCATAAAAGTGGGTTTGTTGCAATAAGACAGAAATCAATTAATCGCATGATGAAACAAGCTCAATCATTTCTCTCTTTTCCACCAAAAACCAGATGACAAAAGTCTTCAGTCTGGTGCTTTGCTTTCAACCAGCTCCTTTTTTGAAGGACAGTTTTCTTGACAGAAACCTTATAATTGATTTTATTTGTTCTTTCTGTTGTTTTATTTATTTATTTTGAATATTTTAAAAATGTCTTCCACTTCCGGTGTTAAATGTTCCTTAGAATTTAAAGTTTTTTGATCTTTGAGAATGTGTTCTTGCATTTTTGTGCCAATATCACTATATTATTTGAAAATGGTCTCAAAACAACAATATTATTGTTTATCGCAATAACTTCTGGGACAAATTATCATCCAGCATCTGCCCCATTTTCACACAAGTTCTTGTCATCTGCCCCATTTATGTGAAAATGGGGCAGATATTATACATTTATTTCTCCTTCTGTTCCTCTTCATTCATGATTTCTTTTGGTTGTTACATGAACTCTGAAATAAAAAAAATAAAATGGAATTTTATATACATTTTGACAATTCACAACATTTTTGGTTTTCCTTTATTATATTCTGAACAGAACCAGATTCCATTGAGACTAAAAAGGATTTGACTCTTTGAACGCAACGAGACTTGAGAGATATTTCCTTTTAAATCATGATGCTGCCCTGGGATTTCTGTTTGACAATGCTATTACACAGAGATGCATGACGAAGAAATGACTAATCACTGATGATGTCACATTCGACAGATTCTAGAGATTTCAGATAAGTGCAATAACATGGCATTTTATGAAAAGTCTTGTGCTTTTCTACAGAAAAACCTGCAGAAACACAAAATCTTACAAAGTATTTTTGGTCTAGTTTCTAGTGCAAATATCTTAGCACACTTGAAATAAGACAAAACTTATTTACAAGTCATTTTTCAGCAACATATAGAAGCTTGTTGTAAGTCAATAATTCCTTAATACTGGTGAAAAAGTAAGTTAGTTTTCTTATTTCAAAGATATCAAAATATTTGCACAAGGAACCAGACCAAAATACTTAGTATGGTTTGGTGTTTTTTGCAGTGAATATAATGACAAGTACTTCGAAAGAGCTTTTCTCTGAAACTTTTCTAAAAACTTGCCATAATGTTGTGAAAGGCAGCCCAAATATTAACAACCCGCCCACACCTGTCCAAACACAGCCCCACTGGGTGGACACCCGCACAATCTGGCAACACTGAAACCCGAGGGGTCCCTTCGCTCTTCAACTTCGTTTAAGCAGCGGGGATCCTCGGTACATGAGGACAGAGTTATGAGCGCATCGTCGTCGTCGTTTCACCTCTGTCGTTATCTTGTCCTTCTCTTTTCATCTGGATGCTCAATCCCACCACTTTTCTATTATTCAGGCGCCACTTAGAAGATGGCAGCTTTTCAGACGCAGCGGTCCGTGATTGCTTCGGAGACAGTAATGTAATCCAGTGTGCTTATCAGGGTTTGTCTCGCAGGTGCTGAACTAGAATGGAGTCACAGTGAGATTTGGCAGGCTGTCCAGACACCTCAGGGTCAGGGAAACAGATAGGCTGCCTTCCCACCCCTAACTTTACTGGATTTTACATACAGGGACCCCCCCCCCACACACACACACACACACACACAACAGAACGTGATTATAAAGGGAAGGAAAATGGCACATGGTCAAATAAAAATGTAAAGATTACAGTGTTCATTGGTATTCAGTAGTTCCTGTATCCTATTGTTTGTGAGTGTAATGCTCTCATTTTCAAATCTATTCCAGAACTGTCCAGTCTCCCGTTGTGTCCACTCCAACCACCAAACCAACAAAGAAGAAAGCCATCGCTTAAAGAAAGTCACAAGAAGTCTTTTACCACAAACAGGAAGCTCATTAAAAATAACCGATTAAATGATGACAGCCAGCCTGTTCTTAGATGGACAAATAATGACCTTAGAGGTTGTGGATGGGTTTATCGAATCAAGTCAAATTCTGCTCTCACACCACATCACTCCCGGACAGAACAGCAGGTCAGAGGTCAAAGAAAAGAGGTCAGCAGATCAAATGAAGTGAAATCTCCAGTGTTCACTTGTGAGAATGAATGGTTCTTCACAGGTGGAGTCAGACTTTGACCCCCGACCCCTCAGAGTGAGTTATTGTACAGGTTACCGCATGTGCAGTCGGTGCCTACCATCTGAATCGATGCTGTTGAGCGCCGTGGGGGGAATGATGGAGACTTTGCATTGACCAAGAGGACACTTGCGAGGGTACAGGTCCATACAAGCTGTATGCACCTTGAGGAAGAAATAGAAAAAACTGTCGATCAACATTCTACAGTCCAGACAGAATCAACAAAACAGACAACTGAGCTGTCATCTTGCAATTAGAGGACTAGTCGATATGCCAAAGATGACTCATTTAGGGCATTTGTAGTTTTATTGGAACAAAAATTACTTGCTGAAAAGTATTTACTCCAATAAGCAGAAAATATTAAAACAACCTCTAAGCTATAGAGTTGTACGGTGACCCCAAGCTACATCAACAAATCACTGAACAAAACTACGCATATTCAGAACATTAAACGACTTTAACAAAACACAAGAAGTAAGGCTCAGTGGAAAAACCTGAGAGATCACTGATTGGATGACACCACTTTTGGCTTTAGGACCAGAAATTATTCCTGAGTTCTCTTTCTCTTTATTTAGTCGGAGAGGAAGGCATTCACAGCGCTATGTATTTCCCACATTGTGAAAAACAACAGAGCTGAGCTTCATAGAATGTCTAATGACTATAATAATGCTATATTATAGTCAATAACTAATGACTATTATAATGGTGGTAGCTGCATTTCCATCACCGGTAATATTTATATTTTCAGCAAATGCCCTACAGCCAGCATACCTGACCGTATCCCACATGGGGCCCATGCAGGCTGGCCGACAACGTCTCAGGTTTCCCACTAGGACTTACCTCTTCTGCTTTGTTGATGTCGATCCATTTTCTTAACTTGTAATTGTGCTTACTTGATGTTTTTGTGTTTTTGAATTTGTTGTTGCGTTTTTCAATTTGTCATTGTGCGTAGTGATTTGCTGATGTGGTTTGCGCTTCAGGGCAAATGTACAGTTGAGATGAAAGTCATGCTAAGATGTTCCCATGCTGCCCAATCTAACATGTTCCTCTAGACGCTCAGTCTCCTCTGCACGCTCGCTGTGTTCAGCATGAGGGTGTGACAGATGACTTACCATGGCTTTGCACCAGAGGCAGCGCCAGTCCTGCAGCCTTAGTACGCTGCCACATGTCTTATCACACACGGCACATTTGGCACTGACAGGCAGGTTGCCCTCCAACCACTGATGAGGCATGGCAATCTGGAGGTTTAACACACACACGTTACAGAACGGAATAAATACTTCTCTTGTTGAGACATTCTTTTTACAATAGGTTGGAATTGAAGGTTGTCTTTGTCAAATGAAAGAAACATAAAATACTTTGTGGTGGCTCTATATTTAAAAGTTAGTAAGAACTTGCTTCAAACCAACTCACCCCATCCTCATCTTCAATGATGTCCTTCCCTATAGAGGCCAAGGTCGTCCATTTGCAATTGTTAGTGGCTCTTACAGCACAGCGTTTGTGGGCTTTGAACTTGCACACTGAAAAACACAGAAACACAAATAGGACTGAAAAGGTTTCCACACTTTATAGGGGCCGTCACTCAGCAGCAGCAGCCTGCAGTAAAACATCAGCTCAATATGTCTGGAGGCAGACACTTCAATAACACAAACCGCTATTTATTTCTACATAGTAAAATATTAATGATGCAAGGGTCATGTTACATCTTTTTGTGAATGTTTTTTATTTGTGCAGCATTGAAAACCTGTGGCTCAAAAACAGAACTAAGCTGAAAATTGTAGAAAATAGACCTGCTGCCTTGATTACGCTCAGAAAAGGTCAGATCAATCAAAGAACTCTTTTATTGGTCTGAATTTATTTTCAGATGATTGTTTATGTATTAAGTTGTATATGTTATTTTAACTAGTGAGATTTTTAGCTAAAAAAAAATTGGTCAACATTCTGATGTGTATTGATGATTTTGGTGATGGTATTTGACAAAATGCTACATTTGTTTCTGGTCTTCACACCTGGTGACTGTGTGATGTTTCTACTTCTACATTCGGCCCAATGCAGAACATGGTTTTTTAGATATGCGTGTGGAGCGAGCTACGAAACTGTATGACAGCTAAACTAAGCTGCATGTCTTTGCTATAATGGAAAGAAACAAGAGGGCTATCACAACCTACTCTTCTGACACAGGCAAAGTGAAAAACATAATCTCTCTTAACTAATTTATTTCGTATCGTCACAAAGTGACTTTGACGATCATCGGCTGTGTCTCAAGGCTCGCTGGGCGTGAACGAAGAGATGCGGCAACTTCTAACGCGTCGAAACCGACTGCAGTGATTAACCGGTCAGAGTGGCATGTAGAAAATATAGCGTGAACATTTCCCACCTACACGCTCCAAACAGAGAGACTGCTCTCGCCTTTTTCTCCAGAAGAGACGAAGCTCTTAGCAGACTCATGAATAATGTCCATACTCTGGGGAACTTTCCTTCCACCCGCCTCACTCAGCTCATGTACAACATTAACACACACACACACACACACGCAATGTTGTCATTCTGCAGACAACACAGATGCTACAAGTCCAAGTCATATCCGGGGGCAACAATCAATGTTTCAATCTCATCTACCACTAAATGCTGTTAGAGAGCATTAGCAGAACATTAAGAGAATTCAGGGGACATGATACCACAGATTGTTAATGGCCAGGCGTCCACAGACCAGACTGGAAGCAAATGCCGTCTCTGGGACTATGAGTGTCTGTGTATTAAACATAAAGGTAGCACAAATCAATCCCCGCTGACTGCCCTTCTCAGGAAATCGAAGGGAAATTTAAGCAGTGTTGCTTTGCTGTGATTGGTTGCCTGCACTTGAAGTTTGACAGACATTTTTCTGCTTCATTTTCTCCTCATACTGTCTTTTCCTCCAGTTTTATTGATTCGTCGTTCATGCTGTCACACACCCTACCCATGCTTGTTTTCATTATATAATAAACAACAGCCATGTCTTCAAAAACAGTGTGTTGTGTGATTTAGGCCATATCTAAAGTTAATGCTTCTGGATTGATATGTTTAATAAGAAGAGCTAAACAAGACAAAACGCAGATAATCTTCTCCTTATAGAAATCTTCTCTAAAACTGGGACAAAGTGTCTATCAATGGTTAATAAACATTATTATGAAGTGTTCAAAAACAGAAAAGGCTTCAATATTGTTACATTAAATGAAATAATAAATAAAAATTCAAACACAATAAAAGTTATTTTGCTCTCCATAATTAAGCTCGATGAGCTGTCACTTTAAAATAATCTTGCAGAAAGCTGAGGACCATTTAGCGTGGTACATTTTTTAGATATATAGTGAGTTACAGTTTGTTTTATAAAGAAATAACAAAGATTTTTTTTAAATGGGTTTTATTAGTCCAAATAAATCTGTTACATAACCTGTACTCATTGGCTGAGATAATGTTTTGCAATTTTGGTCTGTTTTTGGATAAATTATGGTTTTATTTCACTATATACACAGTATTGTTATTTTATCCAAGCAGTAAGAAGATTTGTCATCTACTTATCTATTAGTACTAATTCCCTTAATAATAAATAATAGTATCATCATGCTACAGTTTAACAATATGCATTTTAACTAACTGCATCTAAAAATTGCAGTTAGCTGGTATAGGAAGCACTTTTCTAGACTGGTGGTCAGAAATTGGTGCATCTCTAACATTTCTAATGGTTACACTTTGTTGAATGTTTTACATCTGAGAACCATCGGCATGTTCCCAACACAATCTTGTGATTGTCAGTTTTGTATTTAAAGGGGCAGTATACTTTCACAGTATACTTTGAAACAGAATTGTTTTTGAGCTTTACATCATGTTATAATGTTATTCCCTCATCAAAAACATTCCTCGAGTGTTGCTTTGATTCTTTCATGCATGTTTGAGAAACCCTTTAATCTCCATGGCAACCATTCAGCTGCGCAAAACACCTGAACCTTTGCTCTCCCCCACAATTTCCCCACTCAGCTCCTTCAGACAAGCCAGAAGCAATTAGCAAACATCTGCTTTACCCGCGCATCTACTGAGCTGCTTATAGGAGCTACTTCTCAGTGCAATGCTGTAAAAATGTTAAGGGCTTAATAAAGGAGCCATGTTGTGATGACATCCTGAAGGTGGAGTTTCAGAAAGAGTCAAAGGCTTTAAGGAGACACAGGCCCATTTTCAAGGCTATAATATTAAAATGTTAAATGTTACATTTCTTTTGAGTCATATTTGACATATGTAGAGCTTTTATAACAACTGAAGGAAACACAGTTACTTGCTTGTGCTATAAAATGGCATTATGTGGCTGGAAAATGCATAATACTGCCCCTTTACAAAGTTGACAGTTCTCATATGCTATGGACCAAACCTGACCTCGTTGGAGATGATGATGAGAACCAAGAAGAAACAAGGTTTCTTCTTCTGATATTGGATGGATGCACCTTCCTACACCTCACAGGTAAAAGTTAGCTAAAATAGCATAAGGAACATGCCAATGGTTCTCATTATGTTCTGCTGCGCATCAATGCCACGTAACACCAACTAAGAGAACGCAAAAAGAAAAATCTCATCCTCTCTTGTTAACCTGATTCCCTTCAACACCTCACCTTACACTTTCCTTCACAGAGAAGGTGAAGAAGTATGACGTCAGCCACAAGATTAGCAGTTTTCTCTCCACTAATGACAAAGGGGCATGGTGTGAATGCTAAAAGAGTAACCGAGTCAATGATTATCTAACACACAGTATGACATGAAAGCTATACTGCATGGCATGTTTAGTTTTAATGCCAGCACCTTCCTGTTCCTGCACCTCAAGCCGTGATTGTGATAGGCATCCCGCTCCACAGCCCAGAGCGCTGCCAAGGTTCACGCTGGCTTCACTAAACCTAATCTGCTGCTTTCCAGCAGACTTTGGCAAAAATATAAATAACTTCTTCCTCTTTGTGACTTGAAAGGTCTTGTGCAGCAGTGACCTTGCCAAAGTAGCTATGGGTCAGTAGCTTGGCCGTCCTTAAAGATCTGATGCCAAAATGAGCCACCAGGAGGAGTCAGTTTGTTAGCCAACATGTTTGCTGCTGTTCTGCCCTCCTGCAGTCAACTATTGTGTTGGCTGCAGGAGGGTTTTGTTTGTTAGCTGATCCTGTGTTTGCAACAACAGAACATGACATTGGTAACCAGCAAGGTAGCATTATGGGTAATTTGGGAGTCTTAATTTTTGTATTAATCAGTTGTTATGGACACTGTAGTTCTACTGGACACCGCCGACTGCTTTTTCATGCTAAATCTTTTGGTGCATGGACTGATGACGAAGGTTTGGAATGTCATTTGCAAAAATACAAAGCCTCACAAAAGTATTCACACCCTTAAAGCTGTAGTATGTTAGCAGCTAATTAGCAGCAGCTAGTTAGCAGCAGCCTCAAGCGCGATGAAGATGTCTGTGTGTGACTCCAACTTTTGTCTAACAGACTACACATCCAAGATCAGAACGTCAAAATGTAAGACCTGTGATTGACATATTTAAGGCCAACTTACTTTTTTTTTAATGCATCTATGAAAGTTTTATATATAAAAAAATTATATATTTGTTAAAACTGTCACTATGTCATGACAATGAATAGAGAATTTCTCAAACATGCATGAAAGAATCAAAATAACACTGCAGCTCTGTTTATAATGAGGGTGCAACATTATAAAACAATGTAAAGCTCCAAAAAGTCAATTTTACACAATATTGCTCCTTTAAGACTGCATATTTCAGCTGAGTCTTCATGTTGTGCAAAACATTCCCAAAAAAACCTTTTGTGACAAACTGTGCAAGTTTGAAACACAAAAAAGACAGAAAGCAATTTGCTACTTTGTTTTCGTCCTGTGTGAGTATGTGAAGCGTTGTGGTGTTTACCTTCGCAGGAGAGGCCATGAGATGTGACCCCAGACAAGCTGTCTTTACAGACGTTGCAGAAGGTGGGCCGTGCGTGAGAGCAGGCGTACCAGTTGTGCATCCCTGAGAAATGTTCCACATTAAACTGTGCCGTCTGACAAAGGAGAAGTTAAAACAGGTTGGCAGCACTGAGAAAAAACAGTCAGAGAAGAGCAAGCACAGCGCACTAAGTGATAACAATCAACACATTCTCATTCCCAGCTTGTCATGGGGCAACACTCTGCCAACACCCCCTCTCCCCCCCTCCCCTCAGTTTTAACGCATGGGCTGCTCCTTTCCCATCACTGTCTGATGCACAGAGAGCTGCTCTGCAGCGGAGTGTCGCTAGTTAGCGAGCTGCAGCACACAATGACGTATTGGTCGTGCAAGCACTAAACAACATCTTATAATGCAGGCTGACATATAGCAGATGTCTGATCATGTTTTAAAATCTTTCTTCTACTGTTTTCAGTCGACCGCATAAAGATTTTGAACAATGTTAAAATCCACACGTTTTAAACGCAGCACATAATAAAGTTGAGATATTTCAACCAGTGAAGGGCGCCATGTAACGTAGCTGTTAGTTAGATGTTCAAATGCAGAGTTTAAACAATATATGTTAAATCTAAGGCTTTTTAGACCTTTTTAACAACACATTGAATTGAGTTTAAGACTGAAAGAATTACAATCAGGAAAAGCATGACTTTTGACATTTCTGGAAATGTGAAATGTATGTTATGAGCTGTTTCGTGCTTTTCACACTTCAAGGTTCCCTAAAACCTAAACCCCCATAGTGCCTAGTTTAAAAGAAATTTTGTGCACAGAGTGTACACAGGCAAGTGAGCCAGTGGCAAAAACAAACGTCCAGTCAACTAGCGATAAATTTACACTTACCTATGATAGATGCAAAAAACAAACAAACAAAAAGTGAACTAGCTATTGTATGTTAGCGTCTACTTAGCGGTAGCTCAAACTTTTGCCTGACAGAAAACTACATATACTAGACTAGAAAGTCCTGCTACGACAACATTTAAGACCTGTGACTGATGTATTTAAGGCCAACTTACATTTAACATTTTAAGACTTTAATTTTAGATACGTAAATAGAAGACTTTTAAAGACTTTTCAAGGAAACATGGACATCCTGAAATGGTCAAGGTTTCTCTGTTTAATGTCTTACTAACCTTTCAGATTTCAAGGACTAGCAGCAGTGGAGCCAATCACCATCATTTAAAAGAAATCTGTAATAATATTGATAACCAGGATGAATTTGCACCCATTAAACTATTACCTAGAGGGTGCTAGTGTGTGCTACTGCATGGAATGATGCAACTTTTACAGTGTTTTAGATTTGTGGAAGCCATGCTGGATTTCAAAGACAGAACTCAGATTTTCTAGATTTATGAGAAGAAATGAAGTAGAATCCTGATTTCATGTCCAGACAAGCTGAGAATGAGAATAGGCTGTAAAATAAAACCACACACACACATTGTTCCAAGATAACAAAGCATGAAATTCTGACACAATAATGAAATAAATCCAAACAAATCCAGCTTCTGTCAATTCTTTCTTTACTTTGAAGCATTTCCTATAAGATAACAACTGCAGCTCAATCAAGAAAACAGTTGTACTAGAACATGGGTGTCAAACTCATTTTCGTTTTGGGCCACATCAAGATCACGAATGCTCTCAAAGGGCTGGTTGTGCCAGAATGTAATAATAAAATCCATTAGCAAACTGTTAAAATATTAATAAACAGCTGTGTATGCATTTGACAAGTACTACTTATATTTAAATAATAATAAACATCTTTTCAGTCATCAGTTCCTCCAGGATTTTGCGATTGTTTTTGTGATTGTTTTATTTTTTTTGCAGTCAAAATCACAGATTTTGTGATGCTAATTTAGAAATATTTGCAATATTTGTCCCATACGTGAGACCAAGTGAGGCTGAGGCAATAGTTTAGTAGTGGAAGAAGGAAATACTGCCATCTGCAGGTGGGAGTAAGTAGTAGGGGCTGGCACGTATCGTATCGTTTATAATTGGTCATTTATCATGTATCATGATAAATTTCTGATCATAATAAGAATTTTTATTTAAATTCTTATTATGAAATCTATGCGTACAGTAGGGATTGTTAGATTGGCTATTTTAGCCACATTGTTTTCATTAAGTATCAATAAGTTTCAATAAATTTTAAAATATGATAAAATGCAATTTAGTGATACAAAGCACACATTTTTATGTGACTAGTGTCCAAGAGCAGTTTTTGTGTTGGTGGAGTTAAGGTTGCGGTGCCATGTAGTCGCATCTAAATCCAGATTTACATGACAAAGAAGTAATAAATAGTTCTTATCGTCACTTTTATTGTTATCACAATAATACCACAAAATACTGTGATAAGAACTTAAGTTCACAATGCCCTCCCTTAGTAAGCAGACACCTAGACCCAAAGTTTTTGACAATTTTTTCAGAAAATCTGCAATAAATTCAGCACTACAAAGTGTGGGGATCTGTTGATTTTGCATGAATTTCCATGACTGCGTAATTACAAAAACAGGAGGAAATGATTGATGCAAAAGGCTAAAAACTACTTTGATTTGGTTGATGAAATAATAGCTAAGAGCACAGTTGTTATCTTGAAAGTTCTCTTTACATGTTTCAGAGTCTAGAGGGTCACAGAAAAAGGTACGGTGGGCTGGATTTGGCCCCTAGGCCTTGAATTTGACATTAGCAGCATAGAGGGTTTCCTTCAGGTCTCCTAAACGTGTGTGACCCGTGATTCTGCAGAAGTGGCCGGACCCCTGGAAGCTTCCGTGCATGTAGAGGTTGGGGACCACAGCGGAGGTGATGCGTGCAGCGCAGCATTCCAGCGTGGGCGTTGCGTCTGCAGCAGCTGGCGCAGCATCTGGGGCAGCCCCCATCCCAGTTTGGTTTTTTTTTGTTGTAAAGTGGAACTGTAACAGGTGCTGCTAAATGGGACATTGTCACAGCACCGCATTTAAATCAAAGCCTGTCTGGTCCGTGCAGCTCAGGTTGGTGTGTGTATGTGTGTGTGTTGTGTGTGGGCGTGTACATGTGTGTTCCCCGTGGCGAGCCAGCTCTGGGGTTGCTGCTGCACTGCAGTGCAGTGATGGGGGGTCTTATCTAAGATTTCCCCTCTGAAATAAGAGCCGCCGCGCGCCTGTGCTCCTGTCCCCCGGCCCTGAGCGCGCCACAACCTGTCACCGCCAGCGCTCACATCTCTGTTGACAGCAGGGATTTCCGTACAAGGGGGCTTGATTTTTTTTCTTTTTGTGTGTCTGTGTGTGTGTGGGGGGGGAGGGGGGGGGGGTGCGTGTGCGTGCAGAGAAACTGCTCAGATAAAACTCAACTGTTGTGCTGCATGTTTGCTGGAGATGGGATGTAGTGAGGTTGCAGCTGGAAAACAAAATTTACTGTTGACGCTTTTATCCTTTTTTTTTGTTCCCCACACAGTTTATGCACATGTGAGCACACCAGATCCATGTGATACTTTGAATATCTTCGAACTTCCACACATCAAGCCAGATTTCACTGCAACAAGCTACGGCTTTCATCCCGTTTTTCCCCGACAATATTCAACTGTCAACCGAAGAAGCGTCCCGCAAGCAGAGAGGACACGTCTTAACGTCAGATCTGCTGTCGCTCTGACTCTTGGAAACCCCAAGACGGGAAAGAGGCTCAGATCTCGTTTAGAAAGCGCCCCTTACCTCGTAATGCTCCCTAGACTGGACGGACTTGAGCGAACTGATCCAGTCCTCCATCTCTTTCCTGTTCTCGGCGCAGAGGATGAGCCTACGGAACGGAGTGATCACCTGGAGAGAGAGGAAGAGAGAGAGGCAAGGATGCTGTGAGGCAGGGAAGACGTTCGGACGGACGGCGCTGTGGCTGAAATGAGAGGGAAGCGTTTCCGTCGCCTTCCCTCCTCCGACCAGCGGTGCCTCTGAGCCAAGAGAGAAAGACAGAGAGAGGATGAGGAGCCCCCACCTTTCTCCTGTCTTCCCTCCCTCTTTTCCTCCAAGTCCTTTTAACTCCAGCCCACTCACACCTTCTAGAGTTGGCAGTTTTCTTTCGCTTCTGCCAACCTTCTCTCTGCGTCCGCCCTTTGTGGCAGAAATGTCCTGGCAGGCGGAGATCATTAGTGCGCGTTTAAAGGACGCTCCCTGGAGACGGGCCGCCTGATTAAGCCTGCATTCATCGCTACATCACTTATTCATGCCACTTCTGTCTGAATTATGCTTCCCTTTTGCCCAGCAGTGAGAACAGAAACACTGGCTGTTGATCATGAAATCGCGCAAATTGAAAGTACAAAAATAATTAAAGCTGCGGAGCAGCGTCGTGCGGCCCTCGCAGCCAAGCGCCGCTCCGGCCTATCAGCCACCGCGGGGGTT
>CAEFZY010075318.1:0-15734 GCA_903066815.1 Brachyrhaphis roseni
GCAACCAAACAACCAGCCTGAGCAACCAAACAACCAGGCCTGAGCAACCAAACAACCAGCCTGAGCAACCAAACAACCAGGCCTGAGCAACCAAACAACCAGCCTGAGCAACCAAACAACGCTCCTGAGGCGGTGGATTGGACCAGACGTCAGCTGGTCCAATCCGCTGAGGTTCTGGTCAACCAGTCGGTCCAGTTGGAGACCAAACAGGGACAGCAGCTGGTAAATGTTCGTAAACGTCTCCATCTTGCAACAGGAATACTGGACAAAATATATTTATCTTTAGAGAAATGAAAACATGAAACTTGTTGGACTTCATCAGTTTTAAATGTAACAAAGTTGAAAAGAACCTGCTTAATTATTTTATTATATAAAGTGTCAATAATTGCACATTTATTAATTAACATGCTATGTTACTTATGTTAAGTGTGTTTAACTGTTTTTGTAATAAATGTTTTTTATGATGTGGACTGCATGAAAAGTAGCCGTTGCTACGGTAACGGCTGAAGGGAATCCAAATAAATTAACTAAAAAAGTGTGAAAATTGTCATGATTTGAGTTTTTCTGTGTGTTTATTTTAAGTTTCTGTGTTTTCTGAGTCTCCATGTTGTCCTGTCTTCCCCTTGATTGTGTCTCATTTCCTGATTACCTCCTGTGTGTTTAATGTCTCTGTGTCTTCATCGGGTCCGTGTCGTATGGGTCGTCTGGGTCATATGGGTCGTCTGGGTCTGTTTTGCTGTCCATTCGTTGCCAGTTGCTACCAGTGTTGAGTTTTAGTCCTCAGCTCAGCTGTGCCTCCTGGATTTTGGACTTTTGGATTGTTTTGTGCTGGTTTTCACCATTAAATCACCATTTATTCATCTCATCCTGCCTCACCACCTCAAACCAGAGCTTCTGACAAAAATGGCCTAAAACAACGCTGCATAATAAAATAATTTCTTCCTAAAAAATGATTCAAATAAATCATTAATCAATGGAAGGATTTCTGCTTCTAGCTGCTGCTGTAATCTGAAGTGTGATATTGATTCAATAACGGCGACTCGTGTTGTTTCTGATTGGAACCAGCAACCTCCCTGCTCATCTGCCCTGCAGCCACGCGGCGCTCTACATCCTCTCAGGGAAATGTGGGTTAGTGAAACACAGTCTCCGTTTACACGAGTGTGTAAATGTTTCCAGTATCGACGGGTTGGTGTGCGAGCCGCACCAAATGGCACCAAACCCAGAGGCATCGATCTGCTTCCCACAGTGACTGCATGTCGTCTCCAGCTCTCCCACAGATGGTCCATCGCTGCTTCTTTTATACGCATTAATGCAGAAATGTTGAAAAAACGACAAAACATGATCAAAAATGTGGAATTAGACTTTAAGCACCAGATTAGATGTTTAATCACATCTATTAAAAAGAATTAGCGCCTTTACCTTTAGCGCCTAGCATAACGCTGTGAAGACAATGAGTGAAAGCTTGTGCTCTAACTTCATAAACATTATCATTTGCTCAAAAATTACAGTAAATACAATTTAGTATGTAACAATATATATAAATTTTTTAGGTATGATAAGGAGCAAAGCAAAAACCAACGTTAGCATCGTAAGCATCGTTAGCATCGGCCCCCAGCTCAACTTCCAATAAGAAAAATGATTTAAATAAAGTAACGGTGCTTTTTACTCCATCAAAAAGCTTAATTTTACAAAAAGAACACAATGTAATTACAAATAAATAAAATTAAAAATAAATATATTTAAGGCAACAAAAGAAAAATATATTTTGTTTCAAGTAGAATAATGAGTCATTTTTATTCTAAATTAATTTCTAAAGTGTTCAATGATCTTGTAATTTTAGATTTTTCTCGTGGTGGAATTTGATTAAAATGTGTAAAGTTTGGTCCATCGCTGCTTGTGCGTCAGATTTATGGGTGTACCAGAAACATGTTGCAGCCGGAACCTTTGAATGTAAAAAAAACAAAACATCACAAAAAGAGATTAATTGTATTCAAATTTCTAAAGGGTTAAATCTATGAACTTAATTAATGTAAATGAATGTGCTAAAGTCCTGGCCCTGTTTCTGTCTACATTGTATTGTTTTTTATAGACGTGACTGGCGACAGACTGGCGACCTGTCCAGGTGACCCCGCCTCTCGCCCGGAACGTAGCTGGAGAGGCACCAGCACCTCCTGACCCCGTTAGGGACAAGAGTGAACAGAAAATGGATGGATGGATGGTGACTATATTTCTGAGTAATAAAAACAAGAATTCATTCTAATATTAGATTCATTTCAGTGAACACTGGAGGACTGCTCTCTGACAAACAACATTTGGACCATTAAGGCCTGACCCAATAACCCGACTCTGCAGCTCTGCAGTGACAGTGATGAGGTGAGTTCTCCTCGGATCGATAATATTCCTCCTGCAGGACAAATGCCACCCGTTAGCTCTCAGCTTCTCTTGGTAAACCAGGCCGTTTTTACAGCCGCCTCCCTCTAAGCTCGTGCTCAGATGTCCACAGGGACTCCACACAAACATCGAAGTTTTGATTTTATTAGTGCTGACTGATTCTGGCTGCAAAACAAGCCGAACGCATCCTGACTTCCTTCTGTTTCCCATCCCTCCTCCTGTTTCCACATGAGCAGCAGCTGCAGCAGCCGATGCCCCGGCCTACCGGAGATCATATAACACACACATCACAGTTTAGGTTTTAGCATTTATCCAGCACATCCCTCCATCTTCAAGCCATCAGGTCATGTCAAATGATGCCTGGCAGCAGAATAACATGAAAATGAATATGGCTGCAATGACTTGAGCCGGAGCCAAGAATCTGTTCGGACGCTGCAGCTGATTTGTCATCTCCGTCTGCAGGGTTGTGTTAATGAAAACAGACAGTTAGTCCTGAGTGGGCAGCAATGTGATTGGGTGAAAAGGGTGACAGGATGACACATGATACATCTGTGTGTAAGTGTGGGCAGCTAAAAGGCAAACACTGCAAAAGGTATTTGCATATTTATGTAAAACTTCATAATTGGATCATTGTGTTTGAGGAAATCTCAACATTTACTGAAGCTTAGTGTGCAGACTGCCATGGGTTAGCGGTGGTGGCTAATGTACAGTAATCTGGCAATTACAAAGCAAAGCTGTCTGCAGAACTGGAGCAGCTGAAATTAGGAAATATTGTAATGACTCATATAAATGAAGATGATAAATTCTTCTGACATGTCTTTATTATCCAGCTATTATCTCTGCATTTTTATTTCACTATCGTTTCTCCTCTAAATCATGATTTAGCGCTGAAAGCTACACTGTACTTTTTACAGGTCGTTATTCTTTATGTAATCTAAGATTTACATCCCTACTAATGGTGCTGATGTTTTAATGAATTAATAATCAGATAAGATAGATGTAAAAACATGATGCATCTTACAAAAGAAAACACAAAAAAGGATTAAGAAACATTTAGGAGAACAGAAACCTGAAGAAGGAACATAGATCAGCATGAATACAAACAGTGATTAAAAATGCATCATAAAATGACAAAAAAAAGCAGAAATTAAAAAGTATAACATGGAAAAACTGAGCATAGCAGCACATAGCATTTAGCGTTAGCACTGCTTGCTAATGCCTGAACTTGAATGTTGTCAGGCAGTCAGACTAGTGATTAATATGAAGAAATATTAAATGTGATATGAAGTGAGACAATCATAATCAGAAACCTGAACAGAGCAATGAAAATGATGAACACTGTTAGCATTAGCAAGAGGCGTAGCAAGCAGTAACCACAGGACCTAAATAATGCTGTGTAGTACAAAATTACGCTCTCGTAAATTTGTAAATATTTTCCATAATGATTTATAAAATGTTTGTAAACTGAAACAAAAATTGAGCGTCAGAGAAATGACTGAATAATACCGACAAAAGACGTTAGCGCTGTTACCTTTAGCCGCTGCTAGGCTGTAACTATCTGAGGGCCAAGAAACGAGAAATGATGTAGCATCTGTCCGGACTTTGTAACAATTGTCCTTTACTCAATAATTACAAATTAAAACATGAGACTGTCGAAACAGATAATATAAAAATTATAGGCATGTAAAGAGAAGCTAAAACACCGTTAGCATTGTTAGCATTGAGTCGTGTCTTAACTTTCAGTTAGAAAAAGCTCTTAAAAAAGATTTAAACATGTAATGTATCTTCCTGGATCAATATCTTTTCCTAAACTACATGGTTTTCCATAGATTTGATGATGATTCTGAGTAATAAAATCTCCAGTATTTGATTCTCTTCCTCCGTTTCTGGTGCAAAGTGACTAACAGCCCTGCAGCCATTAAAGCCCAACTGACCCATCAGCTCCAGGCTGAAGCGTCAATAATGTTTCTCCTGCTTTAAAAAATGCCAGAATTTCCTCTGAAATGCTCGTTCGTAGTTTAGGTTGGGAAATGACAGGTTATTGGCCTGGATTTTTCTCAGAGTTTTGCTTTCATGTTGTGGATTACAGCATGTACAGAGGAGAAGCTCAGCAGGGTGCCAGCTGACGCAGGACGAAAAGCATCATCCTTAAAGTTTTAACAGCAGGAAAACATCAGTCATCTGTTTGAAGGTGCTGAAAAGCTGCTGAATGATCCCGGTTAGCATCACTTTGCTGCGCTGGAGATAATCTGCTGACTGTAAACAGACACACAGCTGGAGGTGAGATGCAAAGTTATAATTTATGTTTAAAAGTAACAAGCTGTATGTAGAACTATAAGCATTTAAGTTGACATTTGAACCAGATTCAAACTCAATCATGTTCAAATCAGCAGTGTTAAGATTTAACACAGAGAGTTTTGCAAACTGCTGCTAAAGAACAAACTTTCTTCCTTTTTAATTAATTCATTTCCTCAAACAAACACAGTTTATTTGAAATGAACAAAAATCTCTGCAGTTCAACTTTCTGCAAACAAAGCATCAATATTTTATCATTTGAAAGGAAAACAGAGCTGCCCTGCAGACAAACACACCAATTAAACAGTTTAGGTTGGTAGCTTAGTTAAATCCCTCCAGATCTGCAGCATCAACGTTGCAGTAAATGAATAATTCCTCGTGCAAACAGTTCATTTCATTGTGGCATCCCTGACTCATCTGAAACCAACGGTCCAGAAACAGAAATCTCACAGATGCTTCAGTGACTCCTGAATCCCAAAGAGACACAAAAACCGTTTTAAATGTCCTTCAAACCAAATTCAGTAACAATGAAACCAGATCAATTTCCTCACGTTTTACTGCAAACACAAAACAGCAAAAACAGTCCAGCAGATGCAGTTTTGGCTGGTAGATGCTTCATTTAACGGGATGTTTTAGGAATAAATGTGATCCTGGTTACAATCTGCAGAAAGAAAACATGAATAATGAAACACAAATCTGAGGAGTTTAACATAAAATGTAAACCTCACCAAATGTTCTGGTTTTTACTGAACAAGAATTATTTATTCACTTAACAGAATTTCAAAAAATCAATAAAAAGGTTTGAAATTATGCAAAAATAAAGTAAACTCCTGAACAATGAATTTATGGTCATCAAAATGACCGGAAATAAAAGCTTGAAATATTTAAATGGGCAATAAATTAATTTTCTCGACTCATTTAATTTTCTTTTTAAAAAGACTTAATTTTTGGAAAATCCAGATTATTTTTCACAGATGCTGTCATTTGGGTTTTTAACAGCTTGTATTTATTTAAACTTTAAATTCCACTCAACTTTCAACAAGAATAAATTAAATAAAAGCTTTTGAATTATTTTCTATCATTTGTAATTTATTTTTAAGGAACAAAAGTGCGAAAAACAAATGAATTAAATCAGAAATCGGATTTGGTGGGAAAAAAAACCTATCAGATATGTATCTGTGTGGAAGTGGGTCAGATCGGATCAGAACCGGTTCAGACTGACGTGAAAAAGTCGGATACAAAACAGACAAAATAAAAATCTAAGTTTTATCTCATTTTCTATGTGAACGTAAAGAAACGGGCAGATTAATTAACAGTAATCTACTGTTAATTAACGTCTCATAAAATTAAAGAACGTTCTTCCAGTTTTAACTAAATAGTGCCCCCTGTAGGCCAGGCGTTAAATTAAACGACTGCTTCATTTCATATTGCAAAGTAAAAAAATAAACAAGGGTTGTTTGAAATAATCTGAACATATTCATTAAAATCAGAAATCTGATTTGGAATGAAGATTGGAGATTTTATTTTTAATCCATATCGCTCTGCTCTGTGCAACAAGAGTTTCACTTTCTGAATTTATGCTGTATATTTCTGCAGATGCACCTGTGATGGGAGATATTGAATATTAAATATTTGAACTGAGACGTTTCAGTTTGAAGAGAGGAGGAAGAAGATGAACTTAATCGTCAATATTTGATCATTTCTCCAAAACATCCACACATTCCGACTGATTTTCCTTTTATCTGCTGCCTTTTCCTGACATTAAAAATCAATAAATAATAGATTTCTAGTGAATGAATTGTTTATCGCAGCCTCCTTGAAGAGAGAATCCATCCAATAATTACTGCTGGTTTGAGTCGGACTGGCACTGCCATCCCTCCAGCCATGCTGCCAGTGAGTCTAAAAATAATTCAGCAGCAGAGAGGCTTTCCTTTTTCCAAGGCTCCACAGAAACAATCAGACTTTCTGACAGAGTCGAAGCTTCACTGGGTCTGAGGAATCTGCCCAGACCGAGTCTGCAGCGTTTTTATCCTCAGCTCTGGACCTCAGATGATTTCCTGGGTTCTGTTTGAGGTCCAGAGATTTAATCCTCTCCATCCAACATGACACTGATCTCATTTACCTCCATTAATCCATCAGAAAGCAGCAACAGAAAAATAATCCATATCATAACCAGATTACAGCCAGCGTCATTAATCTGAACGATGAAAATAAAACTGCGTTTTCAGGAAAACTGTTCAAGACATTCTGGGAAGTTTTCAAAATATTCTGCACTTTTATATATTTAGTGAAGCACTATGAAGTGGAAACATGAACAAAGCACCAATATTTGTTGTTTCTACCACATGTCACTTCCTGAATGTTTTATATTTTAGTCAAAAAAGCAAAAATATGGAAGAAAAGCTTGATTTTCTTTCAATTCTGATAAAAATATGATTAATAAAAACATCTAAATACTTTCAAGAGGGAAGTGTTGGACGTGTAAGAGATTTAACAAAACAAAGATACTCTGATTAGAGTCGAGAAATGACTTAACTAGAACCTGATTCTCAACACGAAGCAGGCGGTGAACCTTTCATTAGGGTGGTATTAACATAATTTATTTATTAGGTTTCACATTTTTATGAGCTGAAATAAACTAAATGATTACAAAAAGCAGAACATCTAAACAAATTTCAGAATAGATAAGAAATAAATTGGCATCTATGAGTGTGAAATAGTTTTAAAACCATTTTTAAAGCTTTGGGATGAACAAAACCAAAAATATCTGACTGGAGAAAACAGCAAGCAGAGGCAGAGCTACCAAGATTATTAATTATTATTAATTCATGGGAGAGTTTATAAAGCCCCGGTGAATATTTAGTACTCCACAAAGGTCTTGTTGAATTTTATCTGACTTTTACTCATTTATGTCAGACATGAGCCATAATATTGGACCAGAAGAATCCAGATGTGACCAATGTCTGAGGAAAAACTTTCTCCTTCTTACCTTCCTGTCATAATTTTGTGTCGCTGCTGTAGCTCAACAACCGTAAAACCGTAAAACTGTAAAACCGACTCAACGGCAGCATCCATTGTTACTTCCAGAAGCGGTGCGCTGCAGCGTGGCGTCAATGTTCTTCTTCTGCGTTTTCTGGGTCGCTTGGAGACTGCGAACCGTTCACACAGAAATACGACTGCTGTCGTGTTTAATTAGTAGCATGAACGAGCACACACACACACACACACACACACACCCACACACACACACCCACACACCCACCCACACACACACACACAAACACCCCCCCCACACACACACCCACACTAAAAATAGGATTTCAGCAAAACATTGGAGTTGAGCATCAAGACCTGCTGTGAGTCCAGTTACATCTGACAGCGCTAGTCAAACATGGCGGTAAGGTCTGAGGCTGCAGGCTCAGGAGTGGTCTAGTCAAAGTCTGGGCTTAGATCTGGTTGAGATTATTTGAAATGACCCTAAACATGCTGGAAAAGCCTCCAACGTGTCTGAGTCCAAACAGTCCAGGACCAAAGTTCCTCCACAGCGACGGAAACGACTCATTGCCAGTTTCCAAGGGAGAAACAACCAGTTATTATTTTGTATTGAAAAGAAATAATAATATTGCATAAAGCGCTCTGGATCAAAAATATCATTACGGCAGATAATTAAAATCATATATCAGGCTGGAACGAAAAGAAAGCTGGGAGCAGGGAGGGCAGGACTTCAATAAAAAGTCCCAGTAACAGCGTTCAGCTGCCGTCATGCTGCAGCACCAATCAGTGTGTCCATGGCAACCGCAGCACTTCCTGTGGATGCCAAACAGACTCTGTAAAGGTGAGTGTTTGCTGCATGAATATTAAAGTTGATGTTGTACAGATGAATATGGGAATGAAAGCCGGTTTCAGCCCCAGCTCTGTGCAGCTAGCTCACATTAGCTACATGTGAAATCCTCACATTTTCACAAACAACAGTTTAAGTCCCATTCTGTGGGAGTCGACGTCCACGCAGCTTCACAGGCGTGAGACTTTAACAAGAAAACCGAGAACCGCTTTGTTTTATTCACAGATTATAAACTTAAACCTGTTAATGATTCTCTGTTCTCCAGATCTGTTTGAGTTTTTTAGGCTTTGAAAGAAAGATGGAAACTCTTTGAACCTCTGAAGACACTGAGATCAACTTCCTTCTTCACCAAGTGGAAACTAAAATGGAGAGATGTCAGATTTGATCATTTGGACGATTTATCTTTTATCTTTAGCTAAAGATCACGAGTCATTTCCACCACTAGCGCTAGGCTAACACGTTTGTTTTGGTTGTATTTACCCAGAAAGCCTTGCTCTAAAGTCCTTTTCCAGAGTTCAACTGAACCCAGACCGAGGGTCAGAAGGCCAGAGTTAGTTTTTTGGTCCGTATCAAAGTTTGATTCTGCATTCACACCAGCCCAACCGAACCGGACTTTCTTTCTAACTGGAGTTGGACTGAAGCGGACTGAACTGGACTTCTGTCTTAATGATCATGTCTCCATGTGTCCACCTCTCGCTCCACTGCTGCCATTGATCATTGATCTGGAATCGCATTTCTCATGTACAGCTGATTGTGCATTGGCTTGGTGTGGAGTGCTGCAGACAGAACCTTCATCTACTTGCTTTCCATCATAAGCAATAAAAAATAAATCATGTTTCACTGAAATAGAGGAAACTATAAACCGCCTGGTTTTCAGTTTCCATCTGTCCACATATTTTTAATATTTGTCCATCTTGCAAAAAAAAGACAATCATCCATAAAGCAGGACGACATGTTAACGACTTGTTTTTGCAGATGATTTTCTCTCAGCTTCGTTTGTATCAGACTGGCTGCTTTGTCGGCAGATTCCTGCCGGTGGCTAAAAATAATCACTCCCCCTGTCTTGTGTCGCAGAGCCAAAAAAAACAACAGCGACCCGAGAACCAGCAGCAGAACCGGCCAAGCGTCCAGCGGCGCCGCGGCGGGCCGCCGGCTGCACACGCTGCTGCTGCGGCGGCTGCAGGAAGAAACACGACGGCGTCTGAGCAGAGCTGCCTCTCTGCTGAGGGGGCGGCGGCCGGAACGAAGAGGAGGAGGAAACACGATGAAGATAACGGGAGGGGGATAAAGATGGAGCCCAAAGCTTTAAAATGAGATGATGGTGATGATGATGATGAAGAGGACAGAGACAGACTGCAGGAAGAAGAAACTGGAAAACAGAGGAGAATGTGTTTGGAGGTCAGAGGTCAGGAAAAAGGGAATGAAGCTGAAAACGTTCAGTTTGGATGTGGTTCTGTTTCTGACCGGCTGCTGGACGTGCGCTCCATACTAACAGGAACAGCTACTTCCTGTCGGCCATGTTTGCTTTGACAACAAACCGTTAATCAGATTGTCATGTTTTTTATTTTACATATTTTATTTTACACATTCCTGTCAGAAACAACCAATCAGAACCAGGAGGAGGGACTTAGCGCTGCCAATCACCCTCACTAGCTACTACGCTAAAGCTGCTTCCCGACATCAGAGCCTGCCATGAATGCTAATGCTAGTTAGCATAACCACAATGGATAAATGGTTTTCCTGTAACTGTAAGTTGTTTCTCCACTAGTACATTGAGCAGCGCGTACACGAGGATGATTTACGAGTTTATTTGTGTAGCACATTTCAGCGACGAGGCAGTTCAAAGTGCTTTTTACCATAAAACGTCATACAGTGACCTGTTATGAAATAAGTAATCATTGATCAATATTCCAGTTATTAGTCAAAAGCTCAACAAGTTTCAGCCTCGATTTAAAGAAACTCAGTATTTCGGCTGTTTTGCTGTTTTAAACTGTTTCATTCTCTGAAACATCTTTGAGTTTAAATCATTTTAGAGACCAAACTGTGACTCGTGGCTCTGATGTGAGGATTTTCCAGGGTAAATGAAGGAACCGGCTGTTTGACACCTGAACTCAGGTTACATTGTGAGTCTTGTGCTTCGTTCTCGGCTCTATTTCCGAGGTGTCGGCTGCTTTCCAGGCTGTAAAGCTGACACTTTGTCGGATGCCTCTATCTTTGGTCCGCAGGACAGAAAACTGCTGCTGCGTCGTTTCTTCACCGTTTCCTCAAAATAAAACAACAATTCACTGAAAAATCACCTTGATTTATGGGTCAAAATCTTCTGTATGATTGTAGCTTAGTTCAAATCCAAAGTGCCCCATCTGGTTAAAACGCTTTAAAAATAAATCAGGTTTTATTTTTGGCTTATTAAAAAATGACATTGAGACTAAATTTCTTGCTTAATTTACTGTTGCTGTTGAAAGTAGTGATGCTGTGGGCTCCTCCTCCCCAGAAAGAAACCATTTACTCTTTTCTAATGTAATTATAGAGATGGTAATCTGTAAAGTGGACCAGCAGGTGGCGACAGCACCACCATCAACCACAGTAAAATACAGAAGAAGTTCCTGATCCCGGCTAAAGCAGAACCTGGTGCTTCTTTCACACCAACAAGCCTTTAAAAGTTGAAGTTTGGAACAGAGTGGGGACACAGCCAGGCAAAAAAATATGAAAAGAAAGAAAGAAAACTGAAAAGCGACACTGAGCATGTGCAAAGGGGGCCTTTGTGTTTTTTTTTTTCTGAAAACCTCCAGATATCCATAAACAGAACTTTAAAAATTCTCCTTTTTCTCAATTTAGTTCAAAAATACTTTATTTATCTCAAAGGGAAATTAAAGCTGATTCCCTCCTGATGGTTCGGTAGATTTGGTTCTACTGGGTCCAGAACTTCAGCATCTGCCCCATGGCCTACTGGAACCTGTTCCCCTCCTGGTCTCTGGTCCGCTTGGCGTTCACACATGCATCCAAACCGAACCAGAGTTCATTTCAACCGAACCCAGACCGAGGTTGGAGGACCAGAGTTCGGTTTTATTATAACAATATAAAAACCAAGTCAAGAATCAAACCAGATGAGGTCTGAAACCAAAGTAAATCTGACAGATACTGTTTTAAATCTGGACTCACACCTCAGATTAGATCCTATGTTATTCAGATAATCTCCAGGGATTAACGCAGGCGGCCGAACTGAAGCGGGTCTCTGGGCGGCAGCTCACCTTCAAACCTTCTGACGAAACCATAAAACTAGAAACGAGTGTGTGATTATGATCGTTATTTCCAGGCAACAACAGCCACTGATTGTGACCTAGTTTATCTCTCTGAGCTGCTTCCTGTCTGCCGTTTGAAGGTTCGTCCAACGGATCCTGGTGGAGCTCCTGGAAGGTTCCACCAAACTGAAAACTGGGTCAGGTAACATCCCGGTGCCTGACGGTTTACCTCCACTGTGCAGGAAAACGCTGCCAGAATCTGCTTCATTTTCTGAACTTCGTTCAGTGATTTTTACTAAACTGTTACATTTTTTTAACTCTGAAAGCAGCAAACAGAACCACCTGCTCAGGTTCTAACACCTGCTTGTTAGTCAAACAGCAAGGAGGAGAGCAAACATTTGGGCCGGAGGAACCACGTCGGTTCTGTTCAGCCGCCGCAGGCAAACGGGCTGAGAGTGTAGAATGAAACCCGTCAGAGCTGCGCTCACGTTCTGCTGCTTTGGTCTGACGGATTCAGAGCCAAGCAGAGCAGCAACCAAGTTCATAAAATCCATTTCTACCCAGAAAAACACAAACGGCCTCAAACAGCCAACATGGAGGGAGGCTGGCGGTCAGAAACTCACACAACAGAAATAAACTGTTAAATGATGATTTCATGACAAAGCATTCAGCTCAGACCAGGATAGTCACAATACTATCAGAATGATAAAACAATATTACCAGAAGAATGTCATAAAGTTACAAAAAAGAAGTTGTTTCAATGAGAAAAAGGTTTTAATAGTTATGAAGATGGAAGGAAACCAGTTCAGTTTGATTCGTTCCCAGTTCAAAGTCCAGCAACTAATAATTATTTAATGCTGATCATATTTTGTGTTGAAGTTCTCATAAAATTACTACTTCATTTTATTATTTCAACTTTATTCTGGTAATATTATGACTTTATCATAAAACTTTATTCTCGCAATGTTACGATTTTTTTCCTGAAATGACTTTACTTCTATAATTTAGAAAAAAAAAACTGTCTGACCTCAATAAACTGTTGAATATCTCAGGTTTAGATTTCTGTACAATAAGTTCATTCATTTCCATAGAAGCCAAAGTTCAGGAGCGTCTCAGTATTTCAGACTCTCCAATAATCAGGATTCATAACTGACAGAATCTGAATCACAGTTTGAATATTTCTCTGTTTTTCTGCTGCAGAGCTGCAGCATCGCAGCAGACAGTGAAACGCTGCAGCCGCCTCAGTTCACTTTCACCTGCAGTTGGAGGGTTGGAGCCGCGGTGGGCGGACCACTGCCGTCCTGCTCGCCCAACACACACACACACACACACACACCCACCTACACACACCCCCACACACACACACACACCCCCCCACACACACACACACCCACCCACACACACACCGACATGTGAGCCCCTTCTGGTTGCTTTGCTCTTCTGTTTGAAGCCCACAAAATGCTGCAGAGCACAAACTCTGATTAATCTCACACACACACGGCGTGGCCGGCTGTTTCTGCTCCGCTGCAGTGAAGCTGCTTCACGTTCACACACACATCTGAGCCGAACCGACACCAGAAGCTCCGTCATCCACACACAGGCTCAGCGCCGCAGCGCCGCAGCGCCGCAGCCTTCTGCTGCAGCAGGAAGCAACAACCCGGTCACATGACCTCAGCAGGCTCACTTTAAAACTAACAATACTTTATTTAAGAATCAGATGGGAATTATTGGTACCAGTTATTGACGTTCCTGTTAATAGTTTCTCCAGCCGTTTTAACTGGACACTCAATCTGTCCACATCAGTTTCTCTATTTAACAAACTGGAACAAAACATCTTAACCAGAAGCGGGTAGTAACTAGTTACACTTAGTCACATTTACCGGAGTAACGTTTAAAATACTGGAGTAAAGTACTTTTTACTTTAGTAGTTATATTATAAAGCATCTCTTACTTGAATAAAGTTTCTGGAGTTTCTACCCACTGAATGAAGAACAAACATGTTTTAACCAAAAATGAATGAAGTTTCATAAGTTTTATACTGACATGAATTAATTTTGAAAAAAATTATTTTGCCTGATTTTATTTTTTTGCTTATATGAATTATTTTACACTGAACTTTATATTTTAGTCCGTCTGATTATGGAATTGTTAAATACTGAATGACAGATAATTTGATTTAGAACTTGAGTAGATTTTTTATTTTTACTTGAGTAAAATTATTGGTTACTCTACTGACCTCTGATCTTATTAAATACAACCTGGAATAAAAGTATTAAGTTTCTTAATGCCCCTATTGAATGAACTATTTATTGGTAAGAGCAGCTGGTAACACGCCACTGTAACAGAAACAAAAGTTCAGCAGTTTATAGTTTGATTGTTTTCTGTCTGGAAACCCCAGATGACATGGCTGTGGGTCAGTCTGGACTGAGAGCTAACATGGACATTCATAATAAGATTAGGTGTTCCACAGGGATGTGGACTCGGATCACCTCTGTTCTGTTGTCTCGTTAAACAGAAAATAAGTGAACATTTAAGGTGTTTATATTATATTAATAAAATAATAAATTTGGAGACATGAGGCTCCATGAAGACAAAACATCTGGATATCCTGAAAGTTTTAGTTTCAAGAAAATCTGATATTTTTTGGTATTAAATTATTAAATTCTCCAAATATGTTCTCACTCAGAACTACATAATTAACTTCAACAAATATTCCAGTTTATGTTCAGTTTTCAGAAGTTTTATCGTTATTTTAGAGTATTTGACCAGCAGAGCAGCTTGATGCTCAGGATCAGCTGCGTCCTGCAGGACAAACTCAGGGCACATTTCACCCACATGTAAAACACCTGGAAGTTTCTCAGCTCCTAGCGCCCCCTTCAGTCCAAGCTATGCATCTCTGACTCCACAGGCTCAATCAAAGTTTGTGCTTCTTTCCTGCATCCTGCAGTGAATCTGAAGCATCTCAGAGAGAAGAAGAAGAAGAAGGCTGGTCTGAATCTGCTCAGAGGTTTCCAGGCAACAGCTTGGCTCCCGTGGGATTAAAGCAACAATGCCGCTGAGTCAACTCCTCCAGCATGGAGCAGCCTGCATGACTCAGGCTCTGCCTTTTCTTCCTCAGCTCTCCCACCGGCGCTGCGGAGAGCTAATGAAGAGCCACGCTGCTGGGAGAGGGGGCAGAATTCCCAGCTGGACCACCGGGATCCGGACCGAGGCTCTGTAACGGATCCGAGGTGCTGCAGCGGATCCGAGGTGCTGCAGCGGATCCGAGGTGCTGCAGCAGATCTGAGGCTCTGAGCCCAGAAAGGAAGGAAAAACACAGGAAAGCAGAAGAGATGGAGCAGAAACACAAACATCTGTCCAGGCAGCAGGGTCTAGTCCAAACCTGATCCAATCTGACATTTTAGGATTATTTACGTTCTGATTTAATATTTAGCATATTTGGTTACACATTTGATTAGGTTTTTAGACTGAGTCTGATTTTGAGAGGCAGAAACATGATTAGCATATAAAATAATAAAACTGCTGAATTCACAGCAACCCTGTTTAGTCTGATTTAATCCGACTCCAGTCCGTCTGTCTATAAACTCCAGTTCGGTTGTTGAGGTGTGAAAGCTAACTGACCTCTGACCTCTGGTCCTCCAAACCTCAGTCTGGGTTCGGTTTGAATGTGAACGCCAGGTGAACCAGAGACCGCTCCAAAAGCAGGAAGTGGACTACAGCGCAGGGCATTCTGGGTAAATACAACCAAAGCTAGCATGTTAGCCTAGCGCTAGCAGCAGAAATGTCTCCTGGTCTTCAGCCAAAGACTAAAGAGAAATCCTCCAACACTAAAATCTGATCCTCCATCTTGTTTCCATCTGGTGAAGAAGGAAGTTGCTCTCAGAGGTTTTAGTGTCGTTTCCTTCAGTGGTTCTTGGTGCAGCGCCCCCACAGGCCAGGAGGGGAACAGGTTGGTTTGACTCAGAACC
>CAEFZY010075319.1:0-50449 GCA_903066815.1 Brachyrhaphis roseni
TCAAAGCTACAATGGTGCTGACACCAGAAAACCATTCTATGACATCTTACCTTTACAGAGGTACCAAAAGTTTCTTCATAAATCTAATAGCTGTGAGGCTATAAGTGATTTACTTTTGTGTGTTTTTGTCAGGCAGAAATTAATTTATACCCCCTCAGGGTGTAAGAGGTTAAGCTTAATATATATTTAAAAAATATACTCGTCGCTTGTTGCTGCTAATGTTGAACACTGCTTTTATCACCCTTCACTTTTAAACTACACATTTGAAATGGCTTCTTTAGAGTAGGCTATTTGAAAACACACACTACACGTTAAGGAATATATTCAACACTATTTTGTATTTGTGTGAAAACCAAATACACTTAGGCAATGAGAGATAGAAAGACAAGTTATTTATGGTATTTTGAAATATTTTTTGTAATTTGCCTGGTGCATGTACAAAATCCTCTTAAGGCTACCTATCGTCATACAGAGATAAGCACACATGGAGGCTAGAAGTATTCAAGATTATTTTTGCCGAATTAATTTGTTTGTATGTGGATGTACATCACTGCAAAACAGAGAAAAAAAATACTCAACAATGTTTAATCCTTGTATATTTAAGAAGAATTCATTGCCATTCTTACTGAAGGCTTAATGGGTTGTGATAAATCTAGGTAAATGTACTTGGAACCGGCTTTTGGTTTTAGGATTTGAGCATTACAGCCCACAACCAGTGTCAGCCTTATTTCCTCTCATCCAAAGATTCAGGTTAAGGTTTCACGATAAATATAATAGACAAATTGAAGCACCACAGATATGGGGCCTTTTTATTGGTAGCTTTGAAAGTCATTTATAGTGAGCCCACCTGAAAGACGGAGGCAGACACCCCGAGGTGGCATGGTTTCCAGAAGGCTTTAACAGCGGCTAGCAAGAGATCACAAACGCACAGCAGTAACTAACAGATTTCTATGTTATTCTAAGCTGGTGTCTTAATGTTTGAGAAGTATACTCATAAAGTAAGAGTTCTCCAGCAGTCCAATGTTATCAGCAGCTTTCTCCTTTCATATTTCAGACTAACAACTAATAAATTATTGTGAATTTTAAACACTGTCATTGTAAAGCCAAGCACTGGTAGGAAATGTTCTCTCTTATAGTTCAAATCCTGGGATATTTTCTCTCATGTTTTGCCTAGTAAAGAAATAAACTTAGTACCAATAAATGTGCGAGGAACAACTATCTTTTAGAATCTGTATTTGCTTCTTTTTATGTAACCACAACCACATTATTGATACCTTCTCTTTAACTTGATTTCTTAAATGTTAAAGAGAAATCGAAACCTTGTTAGCAACATCCGCTTTGCAGCATGAATTGGATTTCTTAATCACCACTAAATTCAGCTCAAGTCGTATAGAGTGGGAAAAAAATCGAATACATAAAACATTGATGGGTAACCTTTTAATGAAATATTCTGCCTCTGTCTTTTCCCAAATTCCCTTATTGCTTTTAACAGCTCTAACAGGCTACTCCTGTGAGTTTGTAAGAAAGGAAGAACTCGTCAAAGCTGAGGAATGCTAACATATAGAGTTGAGATTGTTCATAATCAAACGCATAAAAAAAGGCTGTTACAATGATTGAGAGAAGATGAAACAAAATATGAACATTTGAGTCTAAATCAGACTTGAAACTGCCTAAATATTTGGCCCGGGAGGTTTAGAGGAGAATGGAATGGGCGAAGGGAATCCTGTACAAGACAAAAAAAAAAGAGAACTGAGCATGAAGGTACTAAATACAAGAGAGTCCAGTTTGATCCGATTTGCAAAAACACAATATTTTCTGGGAGAAATATGAAACTGGAACCATTCTAAAGCATCACATGATACCGACTACATCCTGGATCTTATTTATCAAAATATTGTGATCAACTGTGTTCAGATGCTAGATCCAAAAGTTTCTGTAGTAAGGAGATTATAAAAGCAGGTTATTTAGGAATCTAATACAACTCAAATTGACAATGGTTACACCTTTGGAATTAAATGCTGTACATTGAAGTATAAACGAAGTTATAATAATAATAATAATATATAAGTATAATTCTAAACACTGATACATAGAAAACCAGAGGAATGCAATATCCTGCTACCAAATTCAAAAGTTTAGTTAATTTTTCACAGAGGTAGTGAACTGACAAGTCACAGTTAATGTGGCTGCTTGACATGGATGATAGTGTCTGCTTAAACTTCAGCATGATAACATAGAGTTTGTTTGGCTGAGAAAACAGCAACAAACTAAGCACAAGTGTATTTTAAGTTTAGATATTAGCCTCCGTCTAGTCCAAGCCATAGCTGCGGGTTCCCAGAGTCTGAAATGATAGTCACTATGGCTGACCCAAAGTTGCACAAGAGTGGCATTTACTAATGTACGATTGCAAAAGTTATCAAAAAAATGTGGGGTGGATTGTTTCCGTAAAACTTAACATGCAACCATTTTTCAACCTACTGCACTTTCTCATGTTTTTATGCAAAATAAATTTTTGCTTGTTTTTGTATTTTCGTGGGGGCCAGGAGAAAACACCTGACCCACATGGAAATACAAACACCTGAACTCTTTCAGGTGTTTAAGCAGCTGAAACAGTTCAGGTGCTTAAAAAGGGGGAAAAAACACCAATTATTTTGGTATCTCTTGTTTTAGAAACACCAAAATATGTTTTTTGGTGTCTCTAAAACAAGTCATTTCAAAAACATCCTGATTGCTAAGTCATAATTAGCAGGCTCTGCCCCATTACTAGGCAACCCTTGCTGATTCAAGTCCCTCATACAGCAACCAAAACAGAGCTTCGGCACAGTTTACTCAGTTGGTTTTGATGTTGTACACTGAACAATGGCTGCTAGAAAAGATAAGTGAAACCCTGTTCCCCACTTCTTCTGGGATTGACAGAATCAGTCCCACACAATGTATGAGTGTACAATTGTACATCTGTTTGCAGCCATTTTCACATCTATAAAGTGTGACCGTAAACCTTGAGCTGGGGGCTGTGACCAGTAGCAGCTTATTTGGATGTGAAGTGACAAAAGGCCCTAAAACAGCTAATTCTGGAAAGATCTCTCCTAGGACAAGGGAGACGTAAACATCACATTTTCTCTAAGTCGCCGACGGTAATGGAATGGTCAACTCATGTGGTCATATCTAAGCACCTCTTAAGGTTTCACAGCTCCAGCTGACCTCCTTTATGGTGGCACTCTGTCTCCGGGTGTCTGCACGTCAGGTGTGGTAATGTTCCTGCGTTCCTAAAATCTCCCATCCTTCACATCATAGTTCCTAGATGGTCTTTAATGCAGTTCATCAGTTTGTTGTGATACAGGAGGAATTTCTCAAATGGATTAACTCTCAGTCTTTCTTTTGCTAGGTAATACATTTATTTTGCTAAGCAAAAGGTTCACTTGCAGCTGACTTGAGATTCACATTTTCATATGAACCATTGCTTCCATGTTTAGTCTGGAACATGTCACCCTAACTCGCCAAAAGTAAATTAACTTTTGGCGAGTTAATTTACTCGCCAAAAGAGAGTAAATTAACGTTGGCTTTCTTAATGTGGGCCAATGAGTTATTTTGTGAAAATAACACTATTTTCCTCTGGTTGGCTCTTTTTTTATTTTTTATTTTTTATAGAAATTGTCATACTACCTCAGGTAAACAACAGGAACACATAAAGACACATGTCTGAATATCTGAGAAAGTATGAAATGCTATTAAAGTATGATGCATAGAATTTTTTCCACTGTCGGCCAAGAAGCTGCACGGCTGTGAGGATGGGCGGTAGCTTAAAGATAATTATATAAGAACACCAGAGGAGATATGACTAATAATGTGATAGGAGTGCAAAGACATGACTAATGCACCTCTTGACAAGCAACAAGCCACTGGTTTGGATTTACAACATTTGGACTATTGTCTAGGAATCATTCTAATTTACTTTTAGTGAGAATAACCCATCAGTTGCTTTGGATTGTTAGTACTGTCAATTCATGTGGCAACACTTTCTAGCATTCAGAATCTCATGCTTGAATTGCTAAAATACATGCAGATATCTTTGTACTGTCAGCAGCTCCATGCTGTTATTAACAGTGAAACATGAGGTGAGAAAACATTCTCAGAAGAGAGGATTCTTTAGTTTAAGAATAAAAATGTGATTTTTTTCAAAAATGTGCAACTCTCAAAGAGTAGCCGGCTTTTTTGGTCCCCAAATCATTCTTTATTTATCATCATCTGTAGCCTCATATTTTCACTTAACTCTTTTAGCAAATATGAAAGTTTTGTTTTGCACTTAGTATTTTTTTTTTGAGAAGCCTCATGCTAATTATATGTATGTGTTTTGTTACCAAAACAGGAATTCTTACTTTGGTGTAATATTTAAATTTAACTTTTAATTATTTAACACAAAAATAAACAAGCATCGGCTCTTAGAAATAATACTTTTGTGCATGACTCATCACTACAGGGCACTGAGGATTAGCATTTAGTATCCCATACATAACCTCTTAAACTACTGACATGCAGTCTAATTACGTTCCAGGTTCCTGAGTTTTTGCATTAGCACTTACAGCTCAGTACCATCGCACTTGCTCAAAATCAACCCGTATCTGTCCAGTTCCAGGTTTTGTTGCAGGGGTGAGTTCTTATTTCTGTTGTCTCCAATGAATGAATGAAGGGGGAATTTGATTCAAACAATCCGTGAGAAAAATGAAAGCCCAAAGCCACCTTCAATCATTTGTTTTTTTCCTCTTTCCACATAACCAAAGCATTTTGATGTTGTTGTAACAGGTAAAAAACTGCTTACCAAGTACTTTGGTCTCAACCAAAAGCTATGTCAATAAGTTAACAAAATATATAAAGCAAAACAGCTTGGAAGACCAGACATAACATAAGGAAAGACAAAAAAAATGTGGCTAGACTGTAAGAGAAAAGAAAAAGAAAGATGGTGAAGGATGAAACAAATGAAGACAACAAAAAAAGAATCAAACATTGATTGGCAGACAGAAAAATGACTGTTTGGTGGGAGGACTGTGATAGAGAGATGAACTATTTCACCCATCATTAGTGAAGCTGTACTAGACTCTAGAGCTATGCTAAGGCCTTCACACAGGGTCAAGTTTGAGTCTTGTTTTTTACTTCCACCTGACTGCAGTTTCCATCATTCAGCATTGACTTAGTTTTTTTCTGGTACTGGAATTGGGAGCTTAAAGTTAGAAAATCCACCAAGCCAGTTGCAGTGTATTCTTCAATCAATGTTTCCTATAAGCTACACTTTAAACTCCTTGGTTTGGCCTCTTTTACTCTGAAATTGGTGTAATCATTTCAGGTATGCTCGCCTAAAATTTCCGATGGGGGGCAATGTAGCCAGGTAAGACAGTTCAGTTGTAAATAGAGTAGCAAAATAGTGTCCTATGATAATAGCAAGGAGGAGAATCAATATAAGTGAAGAATTTCTTCAGAGAGACCAAAAGGCCATTGAGAGGATGTAAACACAGTTGTCTGGAAATGAAGAAAAGCAGAAAAAGTATTAGACAGAGCAATGGAAGGATTGAGAAATTTGGATGGCCCAGATTGGTATTGTACTATTTGTGATATTTTTAGTTATTTATGTGGGAACTTTATAAGTGTTAAGTAGAGAAATTCAGTCTCTGTGTTTTATGTTTTAAGACTTATTTAAAATTTCACATGAAACATGAGCTAAACTTTTAAGTGAAAACCTAAAAAGTTACCAAATTTGGAAGGATATTATCCTGCAGTTTAGCTTGAAAAGGATTGTTACTATGGTGATTTGATCATTCACCATGTCACGTCTATCTAGAGATACTGATTGGTACCTGTGTATTCACACTGTTCTTTGATGTTCCCACAAAACCTGACAGCACAAGGTTTGTTTCATGTGTCCTCTCTTCGCATTTTTGGGGATACCCATAGATAAGCAATTGATTTTATTAAATCAAGACTGTATACAGCATCAAAGCAGACAGTCAGCATTGCTATAATAATAATTATAATAATAAACTGTATTTTTCTGACATTCCACCATTCTGATTGTTGAAAAATGGTTCAACAACCATTGAACCAATACGCTGGTAGATGGATATGTGTGTGTGCTTTTGTGTGGGGGGGTGTACGTGTAGAAGTAATTGTGTTTGTGTTGAGTGGGTCTATGTGAGCAAATGTGTCACCTGGAGATGCAAAGTTGTTAAAGTGGTGAGAATGGTAGAAAGCCTGCAACACTGAGCAACAAGAGTAGCAAAAGGCAGCTGGAGACGGTTCTGGAAAGCCACAGCAGCCCAAAGCAGACAGACACAAGGCACCACCCCAGAACAGACACAAACCCCAAACAGAAGTAGGCTCAGCCATGTCATTACCTTCCAACGTGTAGGCCAAGTCAGGAAGAGCACAAAACCCCCGGCTGGACTCCCCTGCACTAAGCACCCAAGCTTCCAGCCTCCTTTCCTCAGTCCTTCCCAATATCAGTCCACCTAAGCCTGAAGGAGAACACACACAACTTCAGTTTCTAATAAAACACCGAAACTGCTTTTGTTGGTTTTATGTTAAAACTTTGAAAGTCTGATCTAACAACTATGACAATTGAAATTTATAAGCCACATTCTGTGGGAAAAATAAATGTTGAAATCACAGCAGATTTCTAGATGATGCTTTGACTAACCATTACAGCTGCCGTGCTTAATGAGCGAGTAATTGTTTTTACACAGCAATATACAAATTGTGTAATGTTTTATGGCCACCTGAAGTGTCTCATCGTCAAAAGGTCAGAGACACGTTATTTCCTGGCAGCCATTACTTGTTTATTATGCATAAAATGCATCTTCAAACCCACAACAGTTGTATTACATTGTCCCTGTGACCACTATTTATCTTTTCATTTCATTAATATATAAAAGCTTGTTCCAGCTTCTTACATGCCTACACTCTGTATGCTGTAAAATCGCATAATTGTATTCTTGTCAATACTAGATGAGTTGAGTTAATTTAAAAAAAGCTATAAGACAGTATGTTTTAAAACACAGTATTTTTAACGATACCAAAAATCACGAGACAAACATGGTTACAGCAAATTGTTGTGGGTAGTGTATGATCTTTAATTGGAACATAAAATAGTGCTTCTTCTCTATAAGATTATCTGAGTATTAATTGAGAAGAAGACCAGACCATTAAGACAGTACAGTGCAGAACTGAGAGTTTTTCAGTTGAACTGATATTCTTCTTGTTCTTGATGTGAAAGCTGCATGCAACTTTATGCTTAAGTGTTCTATCATAAAATATTGATGCCACTTCAGCATCTGATTAAATTACCGTGTAATTATTTTCTATTGACTGAATATTCTGCATAAACAAACACAATTTTTAAGAGGAGTGCTTTTTCCAACACTTGGAATGTAGCACAGAACTTTCTGCATCCTGACAGATGCCTTTAACTCAGTTGTTAAAAATATTTATGGAATATTTTTTATCCATGTAATTAAACTTGAATGTTGTTTTTGAAAGGGGAAAAAAATCATTTGCATTTACTCAGTTTTAAAAAGGTCACACGTGTCCAAACCAGCCGTGATCCAGTCACTCTTGACGCTTATTAGAACAGTATCAGAACATAACTATGTAGTGTATTTCCTTCTGTCGTCTAAATTGTTTTCTACTTTTCCAACATATCATTGTTTATGTCCATTACTCTGCACATAGCCTTTACTCCTTTTAAGGTTTAAATTTAGATAAAGTTACATTGTATACCATGTTTTGGGTTTGAAATTCCTTAATTTTTCTGCATGATCTTTCTTGAATAGTAAAACTTAACCTCTAGAATCGTGAGAGATGACGCAGAACTCTATAATCTGGAGTAAGTGTTGGAATTGGTCAGGGCAACACACCGCAGCAGCACTAGTGTGTGTGTGAACTTGGGTGGGAGTGTTAACATCTATTATATAGGCAAATGTCAAATTTCTTACAGAATATGGAAATGCCTATCTGATTGTCCTGATGGATACATTGCTAAGCAGGCAGGATTTACAACTGAATTGGAAATAGATGGCTTTGGGAATACAGTGCATCTTGACAGAGACCCCTTGGTGACACTGGGTAGAAGGCTCTGTCTCTGTGCCAATAAATGTTGGTGCAGTATAACGGTGGGTTAGGGAAACAAAGTGTACTCCTGATATTGAGCTACTTTCTGTCTTTTGCACTTTCTTTTTATCATAGGTTCCCACAGATATTTGTCGCTCTTGACTAGAGTCACACCAGAGCACATGCAACTTGTGCTCTGGTGCATAGGTTACATAGCATTGTGCCAGATGCTTCTAACTTTGCAATGGGTTTGTTTTCAGTACAACACTTGCCTGACCAGGAATGCAAAAATGTCTCACTTGAAGTTTGATGGAGGACCTTGTACTTATTGAACTCATCATAGGAAGAAAATGTTGCAACTAAAGTCCTCTGTTTGTATACTATTGAAGAATGTATTCAACATTGGTTCACATTTATTTCATACTTATTTTTTTGTTGACCTCCCTGCTCACTTGTCCACACAGCAGCCAATCAATCTTTGCACTTCCATGCTAGTACTTATTATTTTAAGGCTGTCATGAGCCACACCTGTTTGTAAATTGCACTTATCTTTTTCAGTTGATCCCCTATGGTATTTAAGTCTGTTCACTTGTCGGGTCGTTTGTTGTCCTTGGTTTGTCTTCCCTGGTTCATGTGTTCACTTGAAGGTAACTTAATGAATATGAACTCTTCTCAGAGCTACCTTATAATTTATGTGCTACATTGTCAGCTTTACATATGATCCAGTGGAACATGTTTTGTAAATAGTCTGTTAGTTCTCATTGTCCCCTTGCTCTTTTAAATTTCTGTCTTTACTGCTCTTAAAACAAATACAGTACAACATTACAGAACAATATTCCTCTATGGGATTCATAAAAAAATCTAACAATATAATTGTTCCTTTTATGTAATGGTATCACATACCCATGCCACACTTACAATTTTTTATCAGTAGCATTTGGAGGCCTGCACAGTTCTGTGGTTTTTATCTTTTAGTTTGTAATTACTCCACGGCAGAGGTAAGCCTTGGCTGATGTGCCGCCGGCTTTAGAACGGAGTGGGATTTTAATTCAAGGGCAAACAGACAATTAATGCCAAGTGCAACAGAAAGAGCTTCTCAACATATTAAGCCGTAATGCATACAGACCTTTATAATAAAAATTTATTCTGAGAAATTTAATAGGTAGTTATTTCAATTAGTTTTGCAACCCTGCCGTAAGGGATCATCAGTCTTCTATAAGTATTATCTGCCCTGCTGATAATACTCCAAGTCAAAAGAGAAAAAAAACGGTATAATCACCACTAGGTCCATTGGTAAAAAAGAAAAAAAAAAACTCTTGTCCAAAGGCTTGTAGTGATTAAACCAACATGTTTTCTATTTTTTATTTTTTTTTTTCAGTTAGACTTGGAGAATCTAAACATATACACTGAACAAATAATTGGATGAGCAAAATTATCTAGCACAGCTTACCAGCTTTTGCATTTAATTCCCATGTACAGAAAATTCAGAATTTTAAAGAATTAGCTTTTTTTATGGGCTGTGCGTAGACAGTGTCACTATTTCAACTTTGTCTTGTGCAAAGCTTTTCTTGCCAGTCACTCATTTTCAGATCTAGACCCTATTTTTGAATTTGGATTATAAAAAAAATGTTAGAACAAAATAAACTTCTAAAATATAAAATTGAGAAATGTTATGAAAAAAAAATATTTGGCGACAAAGACCAAGAGTTTATAGAAATTCATTTTCATTCATTCATTCACTTAGAAAACTTTGTTATTCACTTAACACTATGACAGCTGGACCATCGTTTGCTGTTACTGTTTGTAGCATTTTGCCTCCATTGTAACATAACATAACAAATCAGTCAAGGAGAAATCTTTTTATCCAGAACATGAAAATGTGATTCTCTATAAAGTCAAGGATACGGGTGCAGTGACTGCGGACGTACAACAAAGACAGTTATAAGCTGTATAAGCAGAAGGGTGCATCATAAACAACACAGGCCTTGTTTTACTGTGGTGCTGAGAGGTGATTTAATTTAGTGAATAATAAATGACAAAGAAAGAGTAATAAAACTGTTTTACAAGCAAGGTAAGTGATAAAATCTCAGAGTAGTTAAGAACAACACAAACAAAAACCCGAGTTATGGGATATTATCATATCCCATAACTCTAAATGATGGGGGCTATTTCCTTACAAACGGCTGAATGACTTTGGTTTTGGTATGAAAATAAAGAAGATTGAGCAGCTAACTTCAAGGATTTGCAAATGTATTAACTGCCCATCAGCAATTACACACAAGCTTCAATATATGGATGTAGTCAGATTCAACAAATAAGAATATAATTGAACTCCTGAAGTTGTTTTATTCCATAGTCATTTCACACAGACTGGTGTTTTCAGGTCTGTGCGTAAATTATGATTATTTTCTGCATAAATCTAATAAAAATACAACAGTTAATAATAGAATAGTACATCACATCAAAGCAATTTTACAGAAATGTGTACTTAACGAGAAGTATGTTTACTAACTGCTTCAAGTACATTTTATTTTTAAATATAACTTTTCAGCTGACAAATAAGCCTCGGAACTAATAATATATTCCAATTTATTGAATATGACTGTTTTCTATTTATATTTAACCACACTGTCTGGGAATGAACAAAATATTAGCATTTTGGTTTTCAGGGGTAAAGATTGGACATATAATGAAGAGAAGAATCATATTTCCCCTGAAGGCAAGCTGGCTGATTGATGTGTATATGTGTGTTGTCTTGTTTGATACATTGTAAGGTCCACTTTTCCAATAAATACCACACTGCTCCGAATGGGGCAAAACCCCAGAATCAAGGGTTTAGGGTTAGGCATGTAATGCCAATGTGAAAGTTAGGCTGTGGAAATGAGTGAAAAACGAAAGGAAGTCATTGAAAAGTCCCTGTAGAAAGACATACTTGTGTGTTTATGTGTGGCCTTTTATTTGATACTTTGCAGAAACCTAGATTTTCCTAATCCATCTATATTGTGGGGACTGACTGCTCCTTACTGGATCCAAAGCCCAGACCCCATAAGAAAAAGTGTTGTTTCTGGATTAGGCACATACTGGTAACAGTTAGGTTTAGGGTCAGGTAGGGTTAGACTGTAGAAATGACTGTAAAAAGAATGGAAGACAATCCAAAGTCCTTGTGGAGATAGAAAGACGAGTGTTTGTGCTTCACTGCTGACCTATGTCCTTACGTAAACACAAGTAGGTATTTTCATTCAGCTAAAACCACTAGCTGTAAGCAAAAGACCACTACGAAATGTTGTGACACTGAGGGAAGGGGTAACACTAGTAAGAAACAAAACGTGGCAAATAAAGGATAGCACCATGCATTTTATGGTGCTAAAAAAAGAGACCAAAATTATCAAACTAAACTCAAAATCCTGCAAATGGTGACATTATTCCTATAATTGCTTTTTCAATGTTTCCCCTGGCATTTGTTCAATTTATCTTTGGTGATGAGATCCAACTCTTTGAGGTTGATAGACTTCTTTTTCATTGCCATCACACCACATTTAAGTTGAAGATATTTGTTTCAAAAATGTTTTTTAATTGAATTTATATGCTAAAAATACAAACTGAGGTGTGTAAAATCCAACTACTGTTTTACCAAATTTGTGGTTGTGACTCATTTCTTATGGTAGAATAGCAGATGACAATTTTTTTTTTTGGAAATGGCCCATGAACCCCAACAAAATAATAAAACTTCAAAATGGAATTGTAATTGTTGTTTTGTCTCTGACATTGAGATCATTTTGAGTTTCAAAAACCTTGATTTTTGAAAAAAAATAAATAAATACTTTAATAATGGCATTCTGTAAAGAATCAGTATGAGATTAATGCTTAATCACCTAAGCACAAAACAATCACCAAAATAAATAGCAAATGTCAGAAAATGTTGGTAAACCATTATATAACATTAACTCCTCTGTGGGAAGGTGTTTTGTTTTTTTCTTCTGCCTGACTGCTGTGGGAGTGTGTTTACAGTCTGTGAACAAATGGTTTGGTAATATTTCCAATCACAAGGAAAAGGTCAGATCACTGACAAATGTGGAGACGGAAAGCTGTATGACAGCAAAAATAAATAAATAAAATATAGATGCGAAGACAGTGATGGAGGTAAGGAGCGGAGAGTGACAGGCTGAGTGACGGATTGATGAAGGAGGACGTATGAAAGTCTGAAGGAAGCGAGGGAGGTGCGCAGGGAAGATGGAGAGAGAGACAGAGGAATATTAGATGGAGGGTGGAAAAATAGAGCAAAGGAAGAGGGAGTGAAGGAGGGGGGGCAACTGTGGGAAGAATGGAGGAGGAAGAGCATGGCATGTGTTGTTTTATTCTTATCCAGAGGCCAGAGAGAGGAGGCAGATACCTGCTGATTATTCTCTTGTATTATCTAACACTAAAGGCTGACATGTCAGTGTGTTTGTTTTGTGGATACACAGAATGTTAGATAAGAGATTCTGGGGGGGAAAACACGCATTCATGTTACTTATTTGATTTTGCTCTGTATATGCTCTACTAATGTTTTGAATTATTTCTTCAAATGCTGTTCTCTCATATCTTTAGAACCTTTATATGTGTTTTTAACTGAGATACACTAACAAGATCAAACTAAAAAAACTAATTAAACAGAAAAGCAAAAGAATGCAAGGAATCTGTGTTATTTTATTATGTTCTAACAGCGCACAAACCTGCATGCAGATACAATGTTGAGAGAAAGTAACATACAATGTGGAGGAAAACAATACACCTGCACATGAAAAGCTTTAACACATATCATTACTATTGCCTCTATGGAGGTCTGAGCATTCATGTGGCTGCTGCCATAATCTTCCCTCGAGCCAGACGTTGTGGGACTCAGCCCTAACTTGAACATCCAGTTAGAGCTTTGTGCATGTGCTTCAGACGTTTTGCTTTTGCTTTTATTAAAATATTTATGCCGTCCTGCAGTGCAGTGCTATACATTACTTTAACATGCGTCTAAAACAAGTGTGTTTTCCAGGTTTTCTTTTGTGCTTGTGCTTACACATGGGAATGGGGAAGACGCTTCACGTCACAAATGTGGAGACATAAGCGTGCTGCTAAGTGAGTGGAGCTGGAAAAAGTGTGCCCTTCCTGCTCCATGAGAATAAATGTTTAATGAAGCTGACTTTGACTCTTGACACTGATAAAATGTTTGATTGAAATGGAAGAGACCTGTGTCCAAAGTGTGTGCATTAAAAGAAATTCACACGGCAAATGTGTATATGTGCAACTCTCTGTTCTGTGTGATAAAGATTTCTGAATTTAGCTTGTTGGGATAGTTTAAGGATACTATAAAAGGTAAGCTTACTGTAGTCTATAATTTAGCATAGTTTATTTCAGGGATATAACAATCATCCTGATTGTTATTTTTATATTTGTCACAGGACCAGTAGCTAAGGGGTGCCACGTGGCTCAGTGGGAGAGAAGGTGCACCATATACAGAGGCCATGGTCCTCAATGCAGGTGCCCCCAGTTTGATTCCTGGCCCCAGGACATTTGCTGCATGTCCTCCTGTTCTCTTTGCCCTTTTTCCTGTCAAGGTACTGTTGAATAAAGGTCACTAGTGACACAAATACCTTAAAAAAAAAAAAAAAAAAAGAACCAGCAGCTCTACTTTAAGCTCCCCTTGGATGACAGACCTGAGACTAACATTGGATGGATGAATGGAAATTGTTTTATATTTGGTGCAATGATGTCAAATGTTTTTTTTAATATGAATGTGCTTGTTTCCCACATCAAACCCACTGTGTGTCAAATGCTATTATAAAATATGGGGGATATACTCAGTAACAATATAAAAAGAATCACAGGGTAATTTAAGAAACCAGCAAATGAAACAATACCAGCTGAAGCAAGAAAAATGGTCCCCTGATGTGGATAATTAAATCACAACATAATGTGTAACTAGACACCCACATTAGTTAGTAGCAACAAACTAACCAAACACTACAGTGAAGTCTACTGTGGTGGTTTAAGGTGTTTGCAATAACAGAAATGTATTTTTCCAGTATTCACAACATCAGACTTTGTGTTGTTAGTTATTAGGCTAGTTTGTTTCCAAGGGACTTATTATAAACAGATAATTATTATTTTTTTATATATATATTGTCTTGTGTTAGCACTGATTATATTTAATGAAAGGCAGTTCGAAGACTTTACATCAATTCAGCATAGCATGTATGAAAGTTGCTAAAACAGTTTTGCCTTCAATTACTTCAAAATGAAAGGTTTTGTTGCAATGAAAAAGACCCAAAGGTGTCAGCACTGTGTCCTACGAATGAATGTACTACAGCATCATCTTGCCATCAGTGCAGAGCTTACTCATCACTGGCAATAAGTGACTGTGACTGCATCTGCAAAAAAAGTGGGGTAAAGACCTTGGACAGCTACTTTTCCAACTTTACAGAAACAATTTGCCAATCATCCAAGTATTATCCTTGCCTACATCTGGCAAGGATGGTTTTGAAATGTTATAATATTTTGGTAATTTCTCAAAACTATGAAAAGGGTTGGCTCAGAAGAGCTATGGCTCTTCCTCTATGGCCAGATCGTGTTTTATAATAAGAAAAAGTTCTCAAAATGTTCACCTGGATCTGAATGAATTGAGATTAAATATACACATATATTAAAAAGAACAAACAGAAACGAGACAGCAGAGGTGGTGATCTGTTACTGCTTTAGGCGCAGATCCTGATCAGATGGTCTAACCGCCTCTGGCCATCTGGCAAGGGACTGTCTTGGGATCTCCCACAGGTGCAGAGTGTTGTCGGAGAGAGTAAACCTGGGCTTCCTTCTGGACTTATTAACCAAGCTACCCAGAATGCAATGGGTAGTTGTGTGATCAATTCTGTGTTTGGGTAAGAAAAGGCCAACAACCTGGAATTAGCTGCAATCTTTCATAACACAAGAATTGGTCACAATCAAGATTGTGAAATAAAAATTAACATCTAGTATGCAGAAACTGTATAACCTAAAGTGTTGACAGCACAATTTGAAGTATTTACCGTATTTTCCGGATTATAAGTCGCTCCGGTGTATAAGTCGCACCAGCCATAAAATGCATAATAAAGAAGAAAAATACATATATAAGTCGCACCAGATTATAAGTCACATTTTTGAGGGAAATTTATTTGATAAAATCCAACACCAAGAACAGACATGTCATCTTGAAAGGCAATAAAAATAAAATACAGGCAACAACAGGCTGAATAACTGTACGGTATGCTAACGTTACATGACACATGAACAACGAACTGAGAACGTGCCTGAATTGTTAACATATTCAGATAACTATAGCATAAATAACATGCTAACAAGTTCACCAAACCATCCGTGTCACTCCAAATCACTAAACGCAATGAAATCTTCATCCTCGGTGTCGCTTGTAAACAACTCCGCTAACTCCGGAGGTAGCTTCTACCACACACATTATCAACACAGGCCTAGAGCGCCCTCTTGCGGTTTAGTGTGAAAATAACATGTGATATGATATAATAATGTGTTAATTTCACATATAAGTCGCTCCGGAGTACAAGTCGCACTCCCGGCCAAACTATGAAAAAAACTGCGACTTATAGTCCGGAAAATACGGTACTAATGAAAGCTATTGAAAATTATTTGCTGCAGCACCACAAAAAACTTTAGTGCTATCTGTTAAAAGCATTAGTCTTGACTGTATGCTCTCATCTTTGAGGATATGTGCACACTCCAGGATCAGATCAGGATTCCTCCCCCTCTGTTTTTTTTATGGGACACAGGCGATTAGATACCCAAAAGCAAGCCAACATTTACTTTTTGAAAAGCATTGATTTATGAGTCATATTTATTTATTTAAAACTCAGCACAGTGTATGAAAATTTCAAACAGTTTCTGGAGTGAACTTCATAATAGCTAGAATATAAACTCATACTGTCTGCACAAGACTTTTCCATTTGTAAAATAAATGTAGAAATGTCAGTGGATTAAATATCTGCTCTGACAATTTGAGAAGTTACTGTAAAACCTGGGCCCACAGTACTTGTTTTTGTAAACACAAATTTTATATCTTATTGTGATAAATTGGTTTGGTTGAAAAAGGGCAAAAAATCTATAGTTTGTGGTCATGAGCACAAATATGAAGCAAATAACAGAGCAATGTTCTTAGCATAAAGCAGCATTTAGGTGTGCCTGTCGTGTCTAGATAAACTCAACATATTCAAGTACTTTTTGATCTGATACCAGGAAGAAGAGTTTGCCAGCATCTTGTCAGAGATGTTCTGCAAGAAAAAATAATAAGAATTTGACACATTATCTGAAGTGTGTTGTTGCAGTACTGCGTATCATCTTTGTTAGATTTTAAGTTTGGTTTATTATCCCATATGCTTTAACCAAAGCATATGCTTTGGTTAAAGCATATGCTTTTGGTTATGCTTTAACCAAAAGCATAAATCAATCACACACTGCAGCAAAGTGGACAAGTTTCCATTTTTCTTCTAGAGTAAGTTTCTTGCACAAGCTAAAGCAAGCAGCCCAAAATCAAGCAGCAGCAGGCAAATGACAGGTTTGATCGATTAACTTTTTTATGGTAGCACCTCCTGACATTTAAACAAAACTCCAGTTCATACAGTTTTAATGGCCTATCCAGAAAGCAAGACATATCCTGCTGTGCAACAAATTTTCAACTAGTGTAACAATACATATTCATATACACACAAAGTACAGTTGACAGTTTGTGTTTTTTGAAGCTCATGTCAGGTTTAAACATAATATGTAATTACTGCCATTTCAGGTCTAATTAAAACAGCCAACTTTGAAATCATTAACAATTAAAACATTCAGTTTAAAAAAAACTCACACTAGTCTACAGTTTAATATAATCCAAATTCAAAATGATGAATTAAATTCTATATTATAAAAATGGAAATAAGGTATGGCCTTTTAACTTGAAAAAATGTTAAAACACAAACTGCATCACTGTTTCTGTCTAATTGTGATAAATGTATTTAGCTTGATTTCTCTATCAAACTAATAAAGAGCAAAATCTATTTGTTGTAAGAAATATTTAAATGCTTTACAAGGTGTGTGGAGAAAGACATTTTCCTGCAGGATAGATTTTGGAGCCATTAGTACTCGCCTTCATTTTCACTACATTTGGAAGTTTAAAAAAAAATAAAAAATACCTAAAACTGAAAGCCCTGGTAAAGATTTAACATTTATTTTGGCTCAGGCAGCCTTTATTTGAGAATAATCACACAGGAAAGTGGGCAACTAAAGACGGGAAAGACGTGCCAAACGTCAGCAGGTCGGGACTTGAACCTGTGACATCCACGTCAGGGACTATGGTCTTTGTGGGACCATAGTCCCACAAAGACCATAGTCACACAAACCATAGGTTTGTGGGGGCAGTGCTTTACCCCCACAAACCTAACATCTAAATCTCAATATTTTTTCTCAATTGAAATAATTAAATGAAGATGAAAAGAAATCAAACTTTTTTATGACAGAGATTTTATTTAACGGAGAATGAATTCTCACAAGAACAATCAATCAGTCTGTCTTTGTTTAAAGAGCCTTTTCAAACACAATGAGAGCAACGCAAGACAGATAAAAGTGAGAGGAAATGAAAAATAAACAAAAAATCAAGACTGAGAACAGGAAATACCACTGCATTAATTTAGGTGAAGAAGATAAATAAAAGCACATGTTTAAGGCTAAGACTTCAAATTATGTCCAAAAAAAGTAGTGACAAAAAACCAAAACAAATAATTTGAAACAAATTTCATGTTAATGTTGCAGATTTATTTATGCAAAAACACACCCACACTATTACAGGTGTGTTTATTTTCTATGCACTTTAAACTGTCCAAAAGTATGTTGCTGTTAAAACTTATGTATTTCTTACATTGGACAGGCTCCAAATCCCGTAAAATGGTCTTCCTGTTCTGGCCAGAATATCTTGTAATAGCATGCTGTTTGTTTGTCGATCTGTGAGATCACAGTGGTTAAAACCCACCATCCATGCATTGAAGCTGTGCTGTTGGCAATGCAGCCATTTCTGAGAATCTTCTCATTTCTAAAAAGGTTTTTTGAGGAGGCTGTGAAGAGGGTTAAGGGTGAGCTGCAAGGGATGAGATAATGGGATAGACATGCCTGTTCTGTTTGATAACCCTTTTGAGCTCTCTCCTTTTTCCCTCTTTTTGTGATTCACAAATTTATTCTGCTTGGTGTGCGCATGTTTGTTGCGCAAGAGTGAGGAAAAGAAAAGGATTAATAAGGTTTGCCCTAGATTTATTTTTGTTTATCACTTTAAAATGTATTAAATCCACACAGTTAAATACAAGCACAATTCAATTTTATTTTTGGCAGCATTCAATAAATTGTTTAGGACAACCAGTGACACATTTTTATTATCTGATCTTATTTAGTCTCATCTTTTAAATAATGCAGCCTAAGAATAGTTGATATACAGCACAAAACTTGAAGTGTGTGTGACTGCTTAGTAGCAATGTGCATTTCAACCAAAATATGTTCTGAACATATCAGTGATGTAATAGTACATATATTCATACCAGTGGTTCTTGGTATGGAAACACATTTAACAAACAAATCGAATGTTTTATACTTATTCATCCTGAAAGACTTTAGATGGATATGATCAATGGAAGTGATTTCTCACACAACTTTAAAAATGTTGCACATAAACTGAGAGCAAAACAAAATAGCATACAGAGTTTGAGAACTGTAATTTGCTGCCATTTGTTTCTGAATCAACCACAGTGACAGCAGAGAATGTGAGGTGGATAAATAAACGCTATATGTCGGCATAAACTCATTTATCAGCCTCAGGGATTCCTGTAAGCGACTATTAATCCTAAAACATAAAAACCTGCTTTATATCGCTGTGTACTCTACAATCTCACAATTTGGTATCTCCTACTTGAAGCAAGTGTATGTACAATACAACCTAAGCATCAATAAAACAATAAAAAAATAAAAAGAAGAATATGAACAACAATCTGCACTTAATTTAACAGCCATTTTATATATATTTTTTTAATGCATTCTAACTATGTTTACACAAATCAATGTTTTCCCTTGAAAGCTGTTTTACTCCTGGTAGCAACTTATTTTTCCCTCTGGTGGCAAATATTACTCTAGTTGGCAGAACACTGCTTAGTTAATTTAGTTCTGTAATTATTTTTAAAACTTTCTGTCTTTTTTGTTTTGAAAGAGAAAGTCCCACACCAACTAGTCCAGGCAAAGGCCAACATGTTCTCACATTCAGTAGTATTGCTTTGCTTCAATATTTTAAACATTTGCTAAATTAAATAAAACAAGTCTGGCTACTGCAGATATTCAGGGGTGCAAAAGGCTTGTTTTCACTGAGTGCTGCTTTTTTCCACACAGCTCCTCCTTGGAGCTGCAGTTTCCATGCTGAACTTGTGCCTTACAGAGCACACCTCCCCTGTTACTCTCCCGCTCGTCTCCTGCAGACCAGCAGTAGAAGTCAGTTAACAAAACCACCAAAAAAAGAAAAAGAAACTCGTAAATGCGCATGCAGGGTCAGTGCAACCCTGTCTGGGTAGCTCACACTCTTGACCCTGTACATGGTCCGGGCATGCTTAAAAAGACAGAGGGCAATATCAAGGTGTCAAATTCATAATCGTAACTTATGTTTGATATATAACAACTGAAGGTAACATGGCTTCTAGATTGTGCTATAAAATGGAAATATGCTGCTGAAAAATACATAATACTGCCCCTTACACTATCTGTCCACTATGACAGTGTAGCCCTGTGGTAAACTGTATTTTGCTCCTGCATGTTAAGGTTAATAGAAATCTTAGATAGTTCAAGACAGAACACTAATATATTAAAAGCAAACATTTATTTACTATTGCATAGCATTGGTGACAGCTATGGATTTCATATTCTTGTTTCTGAAAGAAATACAATATAGGATTTTCCTTTACTTTAATCTCTAAATAATATAAAAGGTAAAGGCAGCAATTAAGTAATTTGCTTACTTAGTAATTAAAACTGTATTGTTTGTAAATCGACAAAGAGCATTTATGTAAATATTGCAATTTAAAGAAGTATTAGTGTGATGTAAGATGTACTGTGTATTTTATTTGGCTTTGCCGTTTGATTGGTCACTGAAACACTTTACAGAATCAATATGATGGGGCTAACAGTAAAATTTGAATGCGTTCCAGCACATCACAGGATTAAGGGGAATGAAATGGTAGACAGGATGGCTAAGGAGAGTACCAATCATGTAAGGATAGATATTAATGTTAGTTATAGTATAACAGAAATAAAGGGTATAGTTAAACAAAAATTAAAAGAGAGGTGGCAAAAGTTATGGGTAGATGAAAAGAAAGGAAGGTGGTTTTATAAAATCCAAAAGAGAATTGGACAAATGAGAAGAACAGAAAGAAACAGGAGAGAAGAGATAATTATTTAGAATCAGACACACTAGATTGAATAGATCACTATTTTTGATAGGGAAACATCAGACAGGGAAATGTGACTGCGGGGAAGATGAGACAGTGGAACATGTTACTTTGAGTTGTAGGAATTAACTGATTCAGAGAAACAAGTTAGTTAGGAACCTTAGTAATATGAATATTACAAATGAAATTTGATATTGTTGATTAACTGCAGAAGGACTCAGGAAGCAGAGGATATCAGGCTATATTTGATTTTTTGAAACAGAGTAAGTTGTATAATAGGATATAGTTTGTTTTTTTTTTGTTTTTTTTGTTTTGTGTTGTCATGTGATCCACACTCCTTACTGTGGCGGGTTGACAATTTGAACAGAAAAAAAAAGAATGCTGCATTCAGCTTGAACTTCTGTCCAGGGGAGGACTGACCAGCTGTAGTCCAGACTGATGGTTTTACTGTCCATATCTGGCAGCCCTACGCTGTCATAATTTAACAAAAAAATTATATTAAATCTAATTTTTATCGACCACGACAACCCACTGGTTGATTTGATTGACGGACATCGGGCTTATCCAATGAAACCCCCCAGTCCTCCTTGGCCAGCCCCTCCCCTCTAAGGTTATAAATAGTCATTTCAGCTAACGGTTGCTGCTAACCGGAGTCCGAGAAAATGAGCGGATACGAGACAGGGCGGGTGAGAAAAACTAAGACAAAAGCTAAAAATGCATAAGCCCATTCGGAAAATGTGTCAAACTAGCCGATATGTTAATTACCACACTAACTTTGATCGTTGGAGGAGATTGTATAAATAAATCATAAATTTTCTATAATTTGCTTGTATTTGTGGGGTTTGTAATCGAAAGATAAAATAAACAGTCACTGGTGAAATGTCTGAGTGGCCGGAAAAAAATGTTCTCTACCAGCCACTGTGGCTGGTGGAGAAATTTTTTTATTTCCACCCCTGTATAGAGTTCTCCAAATAAAAATAACTACCCACACTAGGTTGATGTAAATATCCATACAGGTCAGCCTATGTCCAGTTCGAGTGAAAGGAGGCACACGGGATCCGCGCTGATGTAAATTTAATAAAGTAGCAGCAGCACACAGAGGCGCCAGCTGTGTGACTGGTCCACTCTCCAGCTTTAAATGCATAAACTATAAACCTTTTAGAAATGAATCTGCTACGTGAGTGAAACACTCAGAACAGAAACACTTGCAATCCGGCTTAAAGATTTATCAAAAAAAAAAAAAAAAAAAGATTTTTATTTATTTTATTTATTTATTTTTTTCCCCCAATCATAAATTTTTCTAAACATAAAAACAAGCTATGCTTAGCATGGCGGGGGGCCTAGCAAAGCATGGCGGGCCGCCAGGCTTACAATACACTGGGAAATACCCTGGTTTCTCTGAGTCATATTTGTCATAAACTAGGTCATTGGTGCAGCACACCGATTGGGGTACCGGATTGATATCGAACCCAAGCACCCTCCAATTTAGTTTTATCGCATAGAGAGTGGTTAAACGTGCTACAACAGCAAAGGCTTTAACTTGGAAATAATAATGATGCTACACAGCGTTAATGTGAATCCTAATCAGCAAAGGATGTGTCTTTAATGGAAACTAGGTTTAGTATGTATGTTTCTTGCACCCCAAATGTTCATTACACTGAACAGATGTCTTATCAGACATGTGACTCCAGCCACAATAAAACATATCAAACTGAAACATTGTATCATTTTTACAATTTATCCATGTACACTGGATGTGTGGGGGCCTTAAAGTGTTGTTAGCTATTAGTCATCTAGGTGTTAACATCATACCTACACATAGCAAGAACTCATTTGCAAGCATTTGAATATATGTTCTGAATTTTGTACCACAGAGTATAAAATGTTTTAATAAACAGTCTAACAAGTGTTTCTATAATACAAAAAGTATGGTCACTACCTAGATAAGAGGTCCTCAAATCGTGTCCAGCCAATTTTAGATTTGTCCCTGCTCCAACACAGCTGAATCTAATGGCTGAATTACCTCCTCACTATGCAGTTAAATTCTCCAAAGTCCTGCTAAAGAACTCATTATTTGACTCAGGTGTGTTGAAGCAGAGAGACATCTAAAAGTAACGACACTGGACCTGGAGGCCAGGAGTTGAAGACCCCTGACCTAAACTGACAGATTTATGGGGGAGAAATATTTCATTCATACATCCTTTCATCCAGCAGTGCAAAAAAACCCACACACTTAGAATGCTTTATGCCTATGTAAAACTTTCTAACCTTCATTTTATTCATAGATGGAATTTCAAATCGTTGCCCTAATTTCCCTCCCCTCCCCATCTTCTCTTTGTAGACTGACTTCTGTGTAACTTTCCTTGAATTTGCCTAGGAAAAAAGAGATTGCGCTTTTTCACAGACAAGAACAGAGCTTAGTATTCTGTGCTTCAGTAGTTCAGCATTAAAATAAAAACATTGTCCCAAATATTATTTAAAATAACTAAGAATGAAAGTTCAAGACAAATTAAGAAAGGCCCAGAGTGCAATTAAATCCTTGTTACATAACTGTTAAAGTATATAAAATGCGCTTTCTAATTTTGAGATGTATTCATATGTTTAACCAAGTATGTTGTATTCACTACTGTGTTTTTAAATTCAGTCATTATATTTAATATACATTTTCTACACCTGTTTTCAACCATGTTTTGAATGAGACTGAAGTGTTGTGCTTTGTATGTGCATTCATTCAGACCTGAAAGTGTCCACAATTTTCTATATTTAGAGCACAGTAAAACCCTGACTGTGAGGTGTAAGGCTGCAATTGTGTTTAACTCAGGATGTTGAGCTTCTCAGCATTTATGTTGTCAATGCAGTTCTATGTAAAAGGACTGAAGAGGGGAAAAAAAACAACAACTTCAAAACACAGTTTTTCCCTCCAGATGAGGCCGTGTTATAACGCTTGTGGTAACTGAGCATAAAAAGGAGGGTTTGGGATGTGGGTGGGCTGGCTTCCACTGAATTTGAAATGGAATTTGCAAAACAACAATAGAGCTAAGGTGGCATTTCTAAATGTAGGGCGCTCCTTTCAGCTCGAACAAGAAACACAAAAGGAACTAGATGCAATGGTGTAAGGAGTGAAAAGACTTTTTTTTTCACTATCAGCAACGCTACATCTTTTTTTATTAACTGTCCCCGTGCTTGGTGATCAGTTAAAACCGTGCTTGACAAAAAAGTAGTTGAAATAAATACAAAGTCGTTCACTGCACTCAATCAATGTAAAAGCAACATTTCCAGGAAAAAAGGAGTATAGGCTGTTGGCTTGCTCACTCCTTTTATCCTACATCTGGCACAAAGAGATGCCTCTGTCTAATATCTGCCTTAAAATAATTTCTTTTTTAACATAATCAAGGGGAGTTTTATAAGAGCTAAGAGAGCAGAAGGTGGAGTTTCACACATTAAGCAGTGATTATCCAAATTCCCCTCTGAGAAACAAACATTATAGTTGGCACACGAACAAACATATGTGGCAGCGATGGTTAAAAGCTTGAGTCCTCTGTTGCAGATTTTGTTTGAAGGCATCAAATTAAGGCACTGCAGATTAAACATGACAACTCTAATAAGAATAACAATTAGGAAATAATGGGCTACCATTAATAGGAGCTTCCCTTTAACACATCCTGAACCTTATGCAGCTGGGAATGAAAATCTTTTTTTTTTTCCTATTTAACCCTTCCATGGTCTTAAGAGACAGGGACATTTAGACCCCAAGTGTTTTTTACTCTGCGTGGTCCAGCTGGGTCCTACTGACCCCATGTGCAATTTTACAAGTTTTTTTTATGTGTGTGGTGTCGGCTCTTGTCTGGGGCATATAGATGAAGTCCCTTCAAATTACAGGAGAAAAAAAAACACTTGGGAGAGGAGTAGCACCAGTCACATCTCTTAAAGCCCGAGCAGCGCAGGTCACAAAATCAGCAATTGCTGAGATTGTGGTAGGAGTGAGAAAGTGAATCATGAATTCTGAAGAGTTGTTTTGTCTTGTGTAGCTGGGGTTTCCAAAATAAATAGGGCTTGAAGACTGCAGCTAAGGGGAAGAGCATCGTGGAAAAGGGCGTTTAGTTAGGCCAAGCGTTTTGCACAACTGAATGGCTGTCATGAGAGATTAAAAGAGTTCTCAAACATTCATGAAAGAATCAAAGCAACACTCCAGTTAAGTTTTTGATTAAGGAATAACATTATAACATGATATAAAGCTAAAAAAAAAAAAGTCAATTTTACACATTACTCCCCCCTCCCCGTTATTAAATACTGCTTCTACTTCATTGAATTATTAAGACATACAAACTGTAGCCCACAAAACGCACATTTCATTAAAAAACTGAACAATTTTTTTTTTTATTGTCGTCTTACCTTTACTTATAAATGAAATCCATGCACCACCAATTCTACACAAAAATATCCGTTCATCCAAAGCCAAGTCTGTCCTCGGCACGTCTTTTCTTGAGAATCATCAAACTGTCTCGAAGCAAACCCTTCAGCTCCGCTGTTGAACTTCCTTTACTTATTATCTCCTGCTTCAATTGAAAATCCATTTTAGAAAACTGTTCAAGTGTAGAAAATGTAGTCTTCCATGTTGACGTCGGAAGAGAGGAGAAAATAAATATATCGTTGTACTTTACTTATTTACTGTATGGCTAGCTTGCTGTCACTCTGCAGTTATGGAGTCACAAAACCGATGTCTGGAATCATGAGCGCCCCCTGCCATGAGGCAAGAGAACTGCCTGCCTCACCTCGAATCTGTTCTCTGCCGTTTATGATGGCTCCTCAGCACACGAAACACGTTACACATACAGTTGGTGACATAAAACACAGTAACTGTGTAACAGTAACAGTCTCTGCCTGATTTATATTTACATGTATTTGAGCTGTCACAAAATGATTGTATTCAAAGCTGTTTCATGACGAAGACATTTTTTTTCTGTTTTCAAGCATCTTATCTATTTGTAGCTCACAGGGTTGCATCTGATGTCTTTAAAACACATTTTATACTTTATTGATAATATAGACAAAATCACCATGATTGTAATCCATATCACCACAACCTGTTATTATACAACCCCATCATCTCTGTTATGTAATGGTTTAGTATAGATCAAGGTAATCTACCAATGATGATGCCAGCTCATTAGTTGTTTCCCAGCTTCTCATGTTTTTATATAAAGCCTAAAAAACAGCTTCCCTTTGCAGTGTATGTTCACCAAAACCTTTCACAGTCTATCCCCTCTCCACTTATCTCACTCAATCTGTTTTGTAAGCCCCTTACCCTCTTTTTTATAACACTGTTGGACCCTATCTTCAGCCATATCCTCATTTCACTTCTTTTGCTCAAAGACATCCCATTCTATTATCTTTTGAGGTGACCTTTATGAGAGCAGAGCTGAAAGAATCTCTGCTTTGATCTCTGCAAGATATTTTATCTCAGCATTCATTTTGCAAGCAGAGAGATGACACAGCTTTTCAGAGACCCAGGTGTCAAACTACTAGGCACCCACAGTTGCACTGTCCACCACAGGAGATTACTGGCGACACTTAGAGTGTGATTCACATTAGTTTTAAGGTAATTTGTTTCTGTAGAATATTGTAGTCGTTACTTATTTATTTATTTTTTTTTAAGCAATGTTTCATAGATATTCTGTCTCAAAGAGACAGAATATGTTTTGGTCACTGTTGAATCTCAAAGAAAAAATGCAATTCATTGATTTTACTTTTACTGCCCACAACCAGGTTCAAAAGACTAAATGAATTTATATATCTGCAGGTCAGATCCAGTCAATTGAAACTCCTGGAACTTTTTATGGCACAGGGTGATTAATGGTCTTGTACCTAACCCCAGTAAAATGCTTTTTCAAAATGTTGGATGTGGAACATTTTTTTTCTATATTTACTTATAAAAGGTATGGTCACAAAGATTTTTTGTCTGTCACTTTTATCAAAGTTTATCTTGTGTCATGTTAAAGTGACTGTTGCTGAGGAAACATCATGCCTGGATTTGAGTTGTGATAAAGACAAGCTGTCTGATCCTGCATTTCTCTAAAAAAAACTCTATGACGAGCTTTAAATTGTGTGCTATTTATAGGATGATAAAATTATTTTTCACTTTAACCAGCAGGGTGCTATATTGAAGAAAGTTCTTCTGCTGTTAATTAGGTAGTCATTTTGTATGAACTAGTTAGTTCATAGCTTGGTAAAGTGTTTGTTTTCCCAGTCCTACCCATGAAAAAAAAATGCACATTTAATAGATAATACTTACATAAATATCTACATAATATTTTTTTTTAAAAATGCTGTGTGCATGTGATAGTTTTGTGAGGCAGCAGGTATTGGAAGCTTTGCAGTATTTTGATGCCTTGTCATTATTACATTATTGCTTTGAGGTATTTTGAAATCTGATTATTTGATTGTATATAACTAAAGACAGTCCAATCACACCAAGGTTGTTCCTACCATGAAAGAACTACCTGAGAAAAACCTGACCCAAAGTACTTGTAGCCTTGAAAATGATTACCCTCAGAAGACTACAATGACAATGACACAATTACACAGTATTTTAATTTCAGTGAAGACAAATTAAACAAAAATGCTTTCTCTCTTACTTTTGTTCAACAGACAGGACATAGACATGCTGAACACACATTTCATCTGTGATTTGTGGCAGTCACAGATGAAATGTGGCAAATTTCCAAAATAAGAAAGCATAGACAGATAGAAAATGCATGACAATGTAGGAGGCCTGTGGCTGCACATGCAAAATACATAAATTACACAACACCCATCTAATGCATGTGGAACTATTGCATTAATTATTTTATCGCTTATATGCCAAAGCAATACCTCAGTTCACCCCAGACACTGGAGAATACAGATGCTCTCACATCTTATTCCTATGTACAGGAAATGCAGGAATAAACTTCCTTTTTAGTCTCTTTGGATGATTGTACATGTGGGGTCTGTGTAGATATTCCTTTTAATTGGTGTTGAGATCATGGCTCTCTTTAGTATAAGCAAATGCAAGAAGCACCCATCATCCTGACCCTGAAATCTGCGACTCAGCAGAGAAGCTTCATTAGGACTTTATTATGAGGAGTAATCTCTTCCTACACCTGGGCATGTTGTGTTTTCGTGCCAAGGGGTTCATTAACATTGAACTGTTTCTGCTTGGGACATGAGACCATCTTTATGAGCTTGTTTGGATAGAATACACGTAAGAAATTCATAAACATGTATGCTTTATCAGCAGATTGTGCTGCTGTTGCCTAAAAAGAATAACCTAATTATAGTAAACACACAAATGGAGCAAGAGAATACAATAAATGAGCACTAGAAGTAAAATAGCATCATAATAATATCTTTCCATGGCTTTATTGGGGTGTTAATTTTACCCTTAGATCACTGAGCTGGCTTCGATTCACCATGTGTGATGTTCATAAACTGTGAGTTTGATTTTTATGCTGCTGCTTTCTTTCTTACCTAGATCTGAATACCCTAAGAGGTTCATTTTGTTATAAGGAAAGTAAAGACCCAGCTGTGTGGAACCAAAACTGCTGCTTGTTTCATTATTTTCTCTCCACAGTAGTTACTTAGTCAAACAGAGACATGGAAACTTGAAGCTGCAGATTTTCACTCTTTTCTGCTAGTGGATTTTTTTGTGTGTGGCAGTGACTCCACAGGTGTGATGAATTTTAAGGTTTTATGGCAGTGCAAATCATTAGCAGAATCTATTTCTTTTTGGATGCTGACCGACTGCTGTGAAGTTCACTGTGGATAGTTAAACTGTTTGGAGTCTAGTGTGTATCGACTACGATGGTCAGAATCATTAAGGTGTCTTATAAAGAATCTACAGACTCTCCCAGCATTCAGTGGGTAGGTATACTAAGGGCAGTACAAATCAAGGCCAACCAAATAGAAAGGACATAGAGACCATGCAAAAGCCAAGAGTTTTAAACTTGCACTAATTGTAAGTAAAAATTCTGCCCTGCAGTGTCAGTAAGCAAGGAAGTTATTGACTGTCGTTATTGTTGCGGAAGTTGCTAAATTAAGTTGTCACCTAATTAGTATAGTTAACCATATGCATGTCCTTCTGACAGATGCTGTAAGAGATTGGAGTAGCTATTGTATGCCAAAATATTTAGTAAATATTGTCCTCATTATATTAAATGGAAAATGGTAAATAGTTCTGACTTTTGATCATGTTCCCTGTGTGTTTTTGATTTATATTGTTTCAGATTTTCAGTTCACTTTTTTAGAATTTGTTTCTGTAAGTCTCTTTTTGCATTAAAAATCTTTATTTATGCTCCACCTCTATCTTCCTTTATCTGAATTTTGTTTCCATAAACACCACCCCTTCTGTAAGAGTTTCAAATTCTCAGATTAGCCAACATGTATTTTTTCTGTAAGCAGTATCAATAGATTGTGCCTAAAAACATGAGTGGCATTTATAATTTTTTAGAATAACTTGATCGAAGATAAAGAAACGGTATTTAGCAAAATTTAAGTTTAAGTTAAACATTTAAACTGTTTTTTTATGTGTTTTTGGAGATTTTTTTAGAGTTTCAACAGCACCATGAGGTGGCCACAGCGCAGACACTAACATTCCCTTCTATCCTATTGTTTAGATGTGCCTAAACTTATTACAATTTATTTGCTGTTCCACAAACATTTTACTTAGCCTAGACTCATTCAGGACAACCAGAGTTTTATACCGAGACTGAAACACAATCCAGCTGAAACAAGTTATTGCTTGATAATGCAATTGTCTACTCTAGTAAGTATATTTGCTTTGTTATTTTATAGCAGGACATTTTATGAAACGAAAAAAAAAGGTTCCAACATTTGCTGATGTTAGTAAAGCGTTTGGACTAGTGTTTTCTACAGGCCACAAACTCAAAAGGTAACTTTGATGAAAAGTTATAAAAAACAGCCAGACAATTTTATTTTTTGTCTTTTGTCACTCTCTCTGCTGCTAAATTAATTTTCAGTTAGCCACAATTTCTTTTGTTAAGATAATTTACACAAAATGAAACAGGTAGCCTGCGACAGACTGGCGAATTGTCCAGGGATACCCCGCCTCTCGCCCGGAACGCAGCTGGAGATAGGCACCAGCAAGTCCCGACCCCATTAGGAACAAGGGTGAACAGAAAATGGATGGATGGATGGATGGATGGATGGATGGATGGAAACAGGTAGCACACAAACAACATTTGCTTTATTAGATGGAAAAATTGTATGTGCAAGGCAGTCCCCTACTTTGCATAGAAACTGGATCCCAGATAGAACCTTGGAATTACTGAGTGAGAAGGTTGACATTTAAAACAAAGCCTTTTGTTAAGACTGCGTTTGGGGAAAACACTGTGAAATCAGAAGTTCTATTGTTGAAAATATTTAAATTCAGATCAGAACAAACTAGCTCCAGCAGAACATTCAGGAAAACAAATTCTTTGTGCTTCTCAAAAGCACAAAGAATCAAGTTTTCCTGCCATAAAAATGTTCCACATGATATAAGCATTTCCTTGCAGAGGTAGTGAGTACTTATTTTGAACGTATCCATTTTGAAGGCATAGGTTTCAATTTGTACTGGATTTATGTCTGTGTGTATGTGGAGGTATGCTTGTGCCCCTTTTTAGAAGATTATGTAAATTTATTGATCTCAGAGCAGATGAAGTCCATATTGGTATATTTTGGTGAAAGACTGATTGCAGCCATGCTTCAGTTCTCCCTCCTGATCCTTTACCTGAGACTTTCATTCTCACGTGGAGCTTTGCAAGGGGGTGTGCTGCATTCCTCTGGGTCCGTTCTCGCCTTCCATCTGAACCAAACTTAAAGTGAAAACATGTTCAAGAGCCAGGCAAAAAGGTTCCAAACATAAACAGTGTGAACACACTTTTTCTTTTGTGTGTGTGTGTTGCGTTACCAATGCACTGGATGCCTACACACACCCACAGCTTCCTAAGATTACATCACCTTCTTGTATACTAAAACATGCACGCAGACACACTCTAGCTCAATAACAAGCATTGTTGTTCTTACATTTCACTTTAAACTAGACTGTCATTTTAAATATTTTTCACAAACATAAAAATCTAAAATTTTATTGATGTGATGCCTTACATTCTAAAAATATATGCAGATCTTTAGTTGCACCACAATAATTAGTGGGGTATATTTTATAAACACTAGTAAACACGAATTGATACTGACTTGAAATTAGTATCTTGAAACATGTTTGGAAAGGTCCTTCCTTTCTGCTTTCTGTGATCACCAGACCTTTTCAGTTCTGCTCTGCGATGCTCTAGATGGTGTATTCCAATTTTTCAGCAATTCCTCTGGGGAGATGTAGTTCCACAGGGAAGTTAAGGGAAAAGCCAACTTTTGACAGAGGTGGCTTTATCTTTTGCTAGAGTTGGCTTTCTTGTGGTGGACAACAGATGCTGCTCCCCAACCCAGACATCCAGTTGCCGTAGAGGTGCCTGTATGGGCAAAAGCCTGCCTCCTCTCTTAGTGTTGGTCCTTTTAAGAAGGGGTCTTTCCATCTAGTGTGAAAGACTCCTGGAAACCTTTGGAAGAAGGTCTTCCCCCTCTTCCTTGCAGCCTTCCCACTGTTTCTATGGCCTATTGTTACCATTAGGTGAGCTTGCCAAAGCTCAGAGGGTACAGGCTATGGCCACTGTTATGACAATCAGCTTAGTCCTTATGCTGGGTTGGCTTAGATCTTTTGGCATGCTAACCCTTCTTCAAAAGGCTCTGCATCAAAAAATGGAGAGCTTGGATAAATACATCCACAGCTTCTTCCAGGTCTAGGTTTGATTGGTGTTTAACGCACTAAAATTTGTCGACACTGTCAGTGTGCTGTAACAATATGGTATGAGACAGATAATCTATGAAATAAAAACCCTAGCACTTCTGTTTTCCCCCAGTGCTTGCAGTGCCAACTAGAAACAGCCAATCAGAGGGTCTTGAATGAATTAATGAATATACTTTATTCTTCTGTACCCTCTGCTTACTCCCATCTGCCCTCACCCTCTTCTCTGCTACACTACAGCTTCCCGATAGCAGAGTCTTCCAGGAATGCTCAAGTTAGATAGAATGGCCCCCGATGATGGCGGATAAATGCTTATCAGCACATTCACAAGCTTGATTGACAGCGCTAAGACCTTCCTCATGGCTCTTATTGGAGCAGTGCATTTCTTCAAATGGTAATAGTAGCACTGGAAGGTTGTGGAGGAGCTCAATCTTTTCACAGATTATCTGTCTCATGACATGATGACAGATTTAACAAATATTCAAATAATATACTAAGCTTTAAATCCCCAGTCAGGAGTAGCATGGGCATTGCCTTCCTATGCTATTCCGCTTGATTCAAATCTTGTTTCATCATGGCGCAGTCAATTTCCAGTAAGATTTGTGACGTCAAGAATGGTATATTATGGGCAAACTTTAGCAATTGGGCAACATTTAAAACTTCAACAAAGTGTACACTTTCAATAGACGAGAGCCCAAACTCTACACAAAGCAAGGGCAGGTTTTTACCAGGTTAAGTCAGACATAGCCTGACAGTCAAAGTTCAGCCAAAGTGAGGATAAATCTCCAGTACCCTGACTATTTTTAGACATGCAGTGTGACTGCAGATGATTTAATTTAGGACTAGAAATAGATTTTTTACCGTTAACGACTAGAGCTGGAGTTTGGATTAGGACACCAAAAATGAGGTGGAATCCCTGCAGTGTTTTAGAGGCCCTATTTTAAAGGTATAAAAAGAGAGCCTATACTAAAATAGCAACTTTAGGGATGTTTTCATTTTGCCTACAGTTTGTGTAATCCAATTGCAAGATTGTTCCTTGTTTTCAAGGATGTGTGTGTAGCTATGTAAATCTGATGTGTGTTGACTAAACAATGTCTGACTGGTGACCCACTCCTCTCCTAAACCTGCTAAATTGAATAGACTGTGCCTGCAGGTGCCACGTTGGCTTAAACACTTGCATGTTATCAAATGCGCACACACACACACACCTGTGCAAAGATTGTGAAAAGAGCTCATCTGCTTGAATGCACAAGGACAAATGCTGCATGTTAACATGGGTCCCAACATACAGGTGCATAAAGACACCAAAAACAATCCACCTGTGGGAAAATAATGGGATACGGATGGTTGGACAAGGTCAAGCGGTGTATGGAGGTTGGAAGTCCGCACACCAATGCATCAAAATTTGCAGAAACTCAGATGCAAACTGGCATATGGAGTTAGCTCCAGGGATTGGAAACTAAACAGAGATATAACTGTTCGTCGTTTTTAGGACAACAAAAAACGACAGGAGAGATGAGACATTCCAGGGCAGGCTGTTATTTTTTGTGGGGGATCAAAGGAAATAGTAAGACTGGAGACGGCGTCTAGAAATGGAGGAGAAGATGTTAGACGAGTAACTGAGTTTGAGCTCATCCTGCGGAAGGATGAATGTGAATGTGTCTTATGGCTTGGTGGCGGCATCCCAGCGTGGAGGACTAACCTGGATCCATGAAGGTGAGTGTCTTGTGAGCTGATGAGGATTGTGTCTTCTGTCCTGAACAGGTAAAGTGGGAGAGCAGGCAGTCAGGAGGCGACGGGGTGGAGGACAACCCAGAGGTTGAAGCTCTAAGGTGACTCGAAAGGAAATCAGGCTGGAGAACCGGTGTGGTCTGGGAACCACCTGTATTATTAGATCTGACACCAAACAAAAGCAAAGAGGTGAGGCGGGAGAACAAGGAAGACAAATCTGGATACCACTTCAGATTTCTGTGACTTGACTCTACCATGGCATGGCAGTCATCAGGTACTGATACTTGGTTGTCTTGTTGGTCTTTACATTCTGTAAAAATAAGAAGCCACAGCAACAAAAAGGTTAAATTGCTGCCAGGAGTGGTTGCTGCCCCTAGTGGATCACACCATACTGAAGAGCCTCTCTTCAGGGACGGCTCACAACACACATAACACACACGATTCCAAACAGTTTAAGTGTTTGGAGTTTTTAAAATCCAAATTGTTATTTGGCACTAAACCAACCTACTTAGGGAGATACATGAAGCTGAAACAAAACATTAGGAACATACGTGTATCAAATATCAAAACTTGAATACATGAAATAACTTTCATGTAGCCTATTCAAAGTTATTTCTCTTTAAGTACAATTTTGGGGAAGGAGTGCAAATGGAACTTTTTTTGAGTTCACACAATCAGTCAGCTAATCAATCAAATAATAGACTATTTCATATTGAATTAAAATCGGAATAATGTGACTGACGTTTTAGTACAATTAAAAAAATGCATCATTTTACTACAGTGTGTGAGTGAACTACCTGAGAACAGAACATCCTGTGTAAAGCACAAGATGTAGCTAAGCCAACAAATAGTGCATAATGGCAACTCCATTACACTTGTTAAGGCCATTACCTGTACTTTGATGTGCTTGTTGAGTCCAATTATAGCGGTTCTGTTAAGCTAAATTTTATGCAAGAGTCCCAAGGTTTTGACAATCTGCAATCCCTTTATTCTATACAACTAGTAAGGGTTCCCAGTTCGCATAATTACTTCAACAAATTTTGTGAGATTTATTTATTCACTTAGATTTGGAGCATAGTCAGCAAGTTCTTATATATAGATTAGTCTATTTATGATGTTCTTAGAGGTTGCCTCTTGCTTAGCGTGGTTCATAATACAATTGCCTCAAATAAGTATTCTTTTTGTGAGAAATGTATGTATGCCTTAATTTCTGCTAGTTTATAAAATAAAAATCATGTCTGGATGTCATTTATAGTCTTCTAAATTCCTCCTCTTTGGTGTCTTAAACAACCCATTAATATGAGGTTGACTTACAGAGATAATGGATCCAGAAAGTAAACTCAATCATTCATCTTGATGGTAGCCCACTTGAATTTCTATTGGGGAATTCAGAGGCATTCCCAGGCCTGAGGGGATTTCCGCAGTGGCTTTTAAGAGTGTGAAACTTTTCACAGTTTGTCATGGAACAACCTCAAACCTCAATGTATTTTTAGGATTTAATGGAATTTTATGTGTTAGGTCAACACCGTTTTAACTGGTTTCTCTGTCCCTGCAGAAAAGTGTCTCCACCAGATGAAGCCCCGGCCATGTGTCATAACAATAGCATGGTCTGGGTAATGTGCAATGTTTGGTTTCTGTCGCATGTAACACTGCATGGAAACTATGCTTAATATTTGTTTAGTTTTGGACTTTTAACATTTCTTTCACAAATGTATTTTTCCTGTGCCTCTTCCACTGAGGTTAGAGTGCAGAATAAATAACTGTCCTGGCAACATGTATATTTAGCTGAAAAGTGTAAACTAGTTGACAATCCCAAGTGCATTTTATTTTATATTTATTGTAGTCATTATGATTTATTAATTTTTTGTTCGTCTTCATTCTACTGGGTAAAAGGCGCTTTGTTTCTCCTCCTGCCCACTTCATTGTTTCTACGTAACTGAATAACATTTACTAAAATACTCCTATTAGGAGTGAAGATGCTCCATAGACTGCCTGTTTGCCTGCATACAGTGTTTAGAGCTACATCCACCTATGCTGATATGACAAGAAAACCAACTTAACTTTTTCATTACTCTGTTAATAAACTTTCTTCTGTCTATAATATAAAACCAGTAGCAACATTCTTTAATTGTCTCCATCCCTGGTGGTGTAGTCTGGGATTATGTAATTGATATCTACTCTTTTAGAGAGGAAGACATGCTCATTTACGACATTAAAATGTACATGCTTTGGTCTCTAACCATGACAAAACATTTTCTACTTTACAGGGTTATCTTCAGATTAGTGACGTAATCTTGTAACCTAAAGGGGGTTTAAAAGCTCAGTCAAAAACGTCTTTAATCTCAGCATGAATCACTTCAAACACAGCAGGGTTCCTGTGGTTAGTGCTCATTACCAATGACAAATATATCCATGCATTTTAAACATGGTGTGAGGCACACACAGCCATTTCACAAGATATACTAGTGTCAGCCTCAGTTTGGTTGTGCTTTAATTGTATTACTTCAATCTGTTTTCTGGTTTTTGCTACAAATTTTTCTAATTCTAATTTTGACTTTTTTGATAGCTTCCCTACCCCACCAAAAAGTAAAAATAAAATCTTTAGCCCTGCATGAGCAACAAAAAACTTTTATGAATTTACATATGAAAAAAATCCAACCCAGAACTTAACAGATGTATTTCTGTAAAACAAAACAACAAAAAAGAGCAATTCAAAATAGAGTTTACCATTAAAATGGTTACTTTTCATTAGTGCTGTCAACATTAGGGTGACTTAACTATCTAACCCCTAACCCTTTTCTTATATCAGATCCTTTGATATCTTAGTCTGAGCATCAGATTTTGCTTTGTTTTATAACTTTGCTCAGTGGAGTCAGGTCAGTTTTGCATGTTGGTCCAAACCACCATAATCACACAACGCAGTCAAACAAATTTTAATTTAGAGCTAACAAATAGCTATTTCTGACAGTATAACATTATTTTATTGCTAAATTATGTTCAGAAAAACTGTGCAAATAAAAAAAAGTCTTATATTTGCTTGTCTGTCAAATTACATTATTGTTTACATTAACACAGATAGTTATCAGGACACTGGACTTAAAACGTGACAGAGTAAGGAAAAAAAGGTCAATTTTTATGTAGATTGTTAGTGATCGATTGCTAAAGCATTTTTACTGAGGTCATGGAAGAATTGTATGAGCATAAAACATATTCACCGGAACCAGTTGGACACTTAACTTTTAGAACATTTTGTTGGTATCTTTCCACAGTAAGATTATGCTATTGCAGAATGTGTGTAATGTTTTAAAGATATTTCTGGTCTTTATTTCTTTAAGTGTTTGTGTTTTGATGACCTGTACCTCTCATATGTACTGTCCTAAAATTGTAAAGCATCTGGATTAAAAAAATAAAAAAATAAGCTACCTTGTTCATAAAACACAGATACTAAAAGTGCAACTTTAGGTTGAACAGATACAACAGCACAACAAAGGAAGCTCGTACACCTAAACAAGAGTAAATTACTTTTTATACACCTTCGAGTTGCATGACCCTTGAGGTTTGAGAAAAATTTATATTTCTCCTGCAGAGGACATAAAAACCAAAATAGTTATTTTCTTTCTTAGCTCAGAAGATAAAATTCAAGTAAATTTAGTTTGTTGCCTTTAACTAAGAGATTCTTAAGCTTCACTTTGCTATTTATCTTCTCTGAGCTCGCTTAGCCATTTCTTGAGGCACTCTGTTGCTGCTGCTGGGCAATATGTTAAATCCTGTATGTGGTCTTAAATCCTTGCATTGGTCCCTAAGGCAAACAGAAGTGGTGTTTCTAGTGCCCACATTAACTTCATTGAAAATATGATGAAACTTAGCAAAGCCAAGAAACAGAAACAGCTCTCCCATTTCATTCAAAGTATCAATGTTTCATGCATATGTTTATATAATGTAATCTGAGTTAAATATATGTTATTTACATTTCATCCTAATTACCTTCATTAGAGCATGAACAAAAATTCAGATGAGTTCATATTAAAAACAAATACTGTTAAGTGATTGTTTGACAAAAGTCACATTAGAGGTGTTACTGTTGTGATAAAAATAAAAGTGGTGTTAAAATATTACTACTTTGCAGTCTTTTACATAGCTGTATGACTATGACTGCACAGCAATCATAGCCCAAAAACACAAATATTGCTCTTGAAATACATATCCGTTTGACATGGGTTTCTTCAAGACACCATTTCCATAAACAAGTGATTTGTATCGCTAAAACTGAACCTGTGTTTAATCATAATGTTGACTTTATGATTAAATACATAATCATAAATGCATTTATGACTATGTAATAATCATAAATAAATGATTTATGATTATTGCTTAATTATAAATTGACAATAATTGTCAAAAATGATTGACAATCAATAATTGTCAATAATTATTGACAATATCAATAATGTCAATTATTGATATTTATTGACACTCTCATGGAACAAACATAAAAAATAGATTACACAGTGAGTTTTAGGAGTTTTCAAACATCATTCACTTCAATTTATCAACGTCACAATAAATCAATATTCTTGTCATGACAGAAATCTGTCACAGTAATGAAAAAGATTACAGTAAACACCAATGGATCATGTTATATTTGATTTCCTGATTTTACTAAATATCAACTAGTTATTTTATTTTCATAAGTCCAGACACTTGAACACAAATATTTTAAAACAGAATTTCATCAGGGAAATTCTGATGACCAAAAAAAGAAAAGTAATAATAATCCTTATTTTTTGTCCTGAGTTTACTTTGAATAATACAAATAGATGCAGGTCTCCACACTGCATAGTGTATGTTTATCTAACCTTATCTTTTTTATTTATTTAAAATTTTTAATATTTGGCATTTCAAACTAAATGAAGTAAGTTGGTCTCCAATAACTTGGTTCATGCTCTGATGAAGGCCAGTGAGCTGAAAACATTTGGATGACATTCTTGGATATATTGGCAAATGGGAGATTAATTAACCTGACGCTAAAGTTTTATGTGTGCTACCTAGAAGTTGCATTATTTTTCTGGGCTTTTGAAATTGTTTGGAGAGTACATGCTATACACTTTATAATTTAACAAACTGTAACTCAGGTTATCCTTTAACAGCTAAATTGGTGTTTACTGTAATGTTACTTAAGGCAGCATGAAAAAATTACAATACAATAAGTTTGAAAACCATAAATCCTATCAGAAGTGACCACAATAGTCTTTCGGATAAACTTAGAATCTGACATTATTAAGATTTTCAGTTGTAACACGTTTATTTAATTTTTTTAATTTTTTAATAATAATCAGGTATTAAAGTAATTTGCCCTAAATCTGCATTTTTATTTTATTTTATTTTTTTATTTTTTTTTACACATTATATACCCTGCGTCTTGTCCCCCAGCGCCCCAAAATTTCAAAACAAGAGTGGTTTTTAGCTGCACATTGGGCTGAATTTTGCTGACAACGATCCAAAGCTATATACTCCTGTTGGGATAAAGTCAAACATCACATCTAAGTTAACAGAAATTACCTTAGAAAAAGGAACAGATTAAATTTATGCTAGCTCACATTCATAAAATAGTGCCATGTAAGAAACGTATGGTACTTGTGTCTCCACACTTTTTGGTAATTAAACCAGTCATTTATTAAGGTATCTATGTGCCTAAGTAAGAAACTGTTTTTTCACAGTTCATCCTCACATCAAGTGATAAGCCATAAAGCAGTATATGGTGACTGTTCAACCCAAATAATTAAGAATTAATTTCTCTGTATTATATGGTCTACTGCTTGCATGCAAGTATATTTCTTGAAATTGCCCTCCAAAGTAAGATGTTGCTTTCATAATTTAGCTTACTCATGCATTTAATTTAGTCAGAATGAATGTGGTGCACATATTTTCAGACAGGAAACGATATGCATTATCTTTGGTACAGAATCTTTCACAGAAGCAGCACAAGCAACACAAACTGCTGGAGGAAGAGCTGTGGGAAGCAAGTTTCTGACTCATGTTTCATTCTGCTCTCAATATAAGTGGTTAAGCGCTTCCCTCCTTTATAAATGTGTGATTAAAGATCTACTGTGAGAACTGCACATGTATCTAAGTAGGTCCTCTTGGCCGTGAGTGCAGGAGCTGAATGTTTTAAAAGTGTAAGAATTGCATCATTATTGACTTGCTGAGCATGCTGTGGCACAGGTCCAACTAAACTGGGCTGCACATCACTAAGATCTGCATGAATCACATGACGAACAGTGGCGCCCCCATGGGGTGGATACGGCGGGCCATGGCCCCCTCAAAAACAATGCCGACTTCCTGAGAAAAACGTGTTCACGTCAATGAGTATGCAGTTTTAAAGGTGTGGAGTTTAATCCTCCTCATGCTGCGCAGTCATCCCTAAAGACGCAGTGTTTGCAATAGCAATATACTATTAATTCTCATTTTTCCCCTAATTTCTCTACCTTCTGCATACAGGCTTAGTACTTATTTTCAACTTTCAGACTTGCTGTGTCTTCCTAACTGTGTTTTTAAAAGTTGTGTTGAATCTGTATATTTTGTCAAAGAACCTAAAACTCAGAAACCGCTCATCTCTGAATTTCATTCAGGATTAAAAATGCTTTCCAAGTCAGTTGCAAAAATTTCTTCCATTCAGAAAAGTGACATATGACGACTGAACAACAGCCAGTTTTGCTCTTTAGCAATATAAAATGCTGATGATGCAGTTTGTGGCTAAGGACTGGCTTAATACAAGGAATGCTATAGTTATAGCCTATGGCCTGGCTACATCTGAGTGTGATGTTTTCAACCATTAACTTTAGCTGCAAACCACGTCATATAATCCTTTCACAAACTCTTGAATTAGCTGCGGTTCACAATGCTCTCAAGACTGTTTTTCTTTGTGAATTAAATCGCTGAGGCAAATAATGTTCACAAAAGTAAAATGTTTGACACGTAGCTGTATTTCGTACAACTGAAGTGCAAATTTATTCTTTACAACCCAATGCGTGTAAATAAAAATTAATTTATAATACCCTGAGACTAGAAAAACACTGGAAATGTCTGCATATACAAGTCAATACAGCAACACAACAGAACCGCATAATATAGTCTGAAATATGCTTTTGAGTGACTTGAAGGGTTTCATTTTGGCAAGCATAAAATGTTGGAAAATTGCATGTTGAATGTGTGGCAATGCTTTTTTAAGCAACAATAAAATCAAACACATTGTTGGGGAAACAACAGAAGTGCTAATTATGTTTACCCGGGGTGCTATTTTCTGTATCTGTGTGCAGAGGTGTAGGTGAGACATAGTGCATGGATTTATGGATTTTTAATTTCTTTGTTTAATTATGTGAAGGAGGTATTTTATTTAAGTCAGTAGCGAATGAAAACAATTTGTGCCTTTAGAACACAACTTCCATCCACGATTTTACCATAAGTTTATGATTATTCTCATAATTTGGTAGTAGTACAATTTAACACATGCTGACAGAACAAATGCACAAACAGACAAGCTGGGAGCTGTGAACTATGCTTGGTGGTAAACCAAGTTCTGTGGTTAAAGATCTTGGAAACAACCAACTATTTTTATGAAATAGTTGGTGGTTTAACATGTTTACTGACACATGAACAATGGGAAATATAGTAGCATTATTTGCAATCATTCCAATATTAAATTTACATTTTTATTATTTAGACTTAGTCCACAACCATAAGGAAAGTATGGTTAAATATGACAGTTCTACAAAGCCTTTTTGAGTAAATTTATTAATATGGAAAATGGATTCAGAATCTAGAAATCCAACCGATGTAACACATAACAAGAGGGAAATTATCTTGCTTATTGTGAAACACATGAAAATGCACCAGAGGTCCATGTCCCTGAAATATGTTTCAAAATAATCAAGCTAAATGTAGTTGGATAAAGACCCACCAATTAGAGAACATACTGTGTAAAAAATACTGTGTAAAAATACTTCTAGTGAGATAATGTCTTGTTGCTTGTTTTGATCATACCTTGACAGATATTAAAAAAAAAGAATTTGCTTCTCTTGAATATGCTTCTTTGTAACACTTAAATGTTTCAGACCCAATTATTAAACTAATTTTAATACCAGACAAAGACAACCTGACAAAATATAAAACGCAGCTTTCAAATTATGATTAAAATTATTAGGGTGGAAAAGCTCTCCAAACCTTCCCCCCGTGACAAAAAATATTTTTGCCCTTGCAAAATCATGTATTAACTACAATTAACTAAAAATGCCACACCCACTTGAGATTTCTGCAAGACCTGTAGAATCAACTAAGACTAGAAATGGTCACGAAGACATTTCTAAAGGGCAATACACACTGCATCAGATATGCTTAAAAATAAACGTCCCCATTACTTCGTACGTGACAACACACAATGGCCGTGTCTGGTTAGACTATTTGAAACATTTGTGACAAGCAGGCAAAATTCAGAAAGGGGCCAAATACCTTTTCATGATGTGCTTTGCATGTTTTCTATTTCATGTTGCAGTACGCCATGGAGTCAATAAATGGCCGTGCTTTTTTCACTTTGTTACAATCCAGCCAATGACCTATACTCAGCTGTGCAATTTTGAGGACAAAAAGGTCACATTTTCCTAGCGATACAGATCGCTTTCCGCAATGCTGTCATTACAAAAACCTAGCTAACGTCTTTTTTCCTCTTTTGATAAAACAACAATTTGGTCGAAGTGTTTATTACATGTTACTTGCAAGCGAAGAGGCCTCTCATGCACAGCAGCCTTTTACCGAACAAGTATTTTAATACCATTAGTAAGGGATTATAATGAAGAAGCTCAATGCCAAAGTGTTTTATTCTTGACTGTGAAATAAGAACTATTGCCAAAAGTCATTCAGTCGGTAAATTCAGTAAAGTCAACTACATTAAAAATAATTAAAAACATTAAAAAAAAGTTTATTTTAGGCACTGTCCTTATGTTCGACCAGTCAAAAGTTTGGACGCATCTACTCACTTAAATCAGTGGGAATCTGTTTAAACTTCTGACTGGTAGTGTACATTAACTGAATATGACATGAGTGGTAATCACATTTTCAAATAGGGCTAGATTGATTTTGAGAACTTTTTTTCCCTTGACACATAAAATCAATAAATGAAAACATTTAGCTTTTTGTATTTGCTCTGGTTATATTTGTCAGATATTAAAACTCACTTGATATCCTGAAACATTTAAGAGTGCCGAAAAACAAAAACAGAAGGATCTTCTAATGAGGCAAATTGTTCTTTCACAGCACTCACAGCAACATTCAAGAGAATAGGCTACTTCACAGTTAATTAAATAAATGTAATCATAAAAAAGCTCCTGCATCTCAACCTTATCTTCATACTGCACAATTTATTACAGATAACAGTTCCTTATTACTCCTCTCATATAATGACAACAGGGATGCTCCATTAAGACCTTGTCTGATGAAGCCGCTGAACAGTTAATTAGATGTTTCTGATGTGGGATTTATCACATTGGACACTGAAATTACTGTTCCCTCAAGTGATAAATTTGATATCAATGTAACCAGCAACAGGTTTTTACCTCATTACGTCATCCACTTTCTGTCAGTTTTTACACATCTACTTCTCTTGCTTTCATTAGTAAATTCAAAAGAACTTTATTGAGCCCAGAGGGAAATTAAATCTCATCCCTTCCTTCCTTTCTTGGTCATGCTATCATAATCTGAACAGCACAGCACACACATAAGAGCAGCACTCCCCTTGTCCAGCTGCGCAATTACAATACACACCTCTGCCCATGATTTCAGGGAGGGGTTATTTAATCCTTGTGAATGGTTCACCTGTAACAGAAATCAGCCATAAAACTCTATTTCAGCTACTAGTTTGCTACCTAATGTTATCAAAACCTATGCTAGCATAATGGTAAGCTACTTACCCTTTAGTAACAATGAAATAACCCTGTTGTGGTAAACTCCAAGGCAGAATATTGGCTACAAATCCTGACTTAGTCCATTTATATCCCCCTAGAATTGACTAAGCCTTCAGGGAATCTCTGGTGTTGTGCGAGTTAAAGTTAATTAAGTAGATGTAAATGTCAGGATTTTGTCAATTCAGGAGTCCTGTGTTGCTTGCCACCTGGTCGGTCAATTGTTTTAAAAAGACACACCAGGAGCTATGGATCACTGATTAGTTTGTGAAGTTTAGTAGTGTATCAATGTGTAGAATTTTTTAAAATTTGACTGCTTCATCCCATTGAGTTTTCTGCATCCCAAACTCTGTTTCCTGCCAATGTGGTGGAGTAAACAATATTGCTCATCTGGCGCTCTATGGGGGGACAGTTTCTTACAATATCAATGCAAAATGACTGAATGACACATTATTAATACAACAAAAAATACCTTGGTAAAAAAAAAAAGTTTTACTGACAGATTTGTTACCGAAAAAGAACAATATGCTACTAAAATGTCAGCATTTCTTCCATTAGGTTACAAATTTGTGTGAACCTTCTGCTTTGATTGTCTGTCACTTTGCAGCTGCTGCACCAGAATTTCCCTGTTGTGTGACAATAAAGGAATTTATATTTCTAGACTGACAGGGAAGAGGACATTCCATCCATCCGTCCGTCCGTCCGTCCGTCCGTCCGTCCGTCCGTCCATCCATCCATCCATCCATCCATCCATCCATCCATCCATCCATCCATCCATCCATCCATCCATCCATCCATCCATATTGCTTTTGGTTCTGCTCTTTTTTTACCCTTTTTTTTTTTAGATGGGACCAATTTAATTCCAACATAGACATCTTTCTAGGATTGTGAAACATGCAGAGGCCACTGTTCCATCCATAGGCACAGACAGCATGGCCCCTTGTTGCTGGAAGTCATGCTTTGGCTATTTTTAATCTAGGAGTTTAATCCGCCAATTAAAAAATATTATTTACATAAATAAAACATAAATTCAAACTATAGACAATTTCAACAGATGTTTTTAAATATAATGATGTCAATTTAGCAAGCCTGCTGTTGGACAGACTGCCTCATTAGTCCTGCCCTCTCTGGCGATAATTTTCATCTCCAGAGGAATAAAACACACAGGTTCTTAAAATTATCATGTTTTTTGCTTTAATCTTTCAAGATGTCAGACGTTATTCTGATTGTCATACTAAAGAGACAATGAAAAGACAAGAAGAAGATTCAAAAAGAGAATTCACTCTTTTTGCATTACCAACTTTGAAGGGTTATCAGCTATCATTTATGTTCTTACCCTGAGAAGGAAGAATGCTTGTTCAAGCTACTCTTTAATTAACATGAAAAAAATAATGAGTATGTACTCATTATTTTTATTCTCACTTTGTACTCATTACTGTTAGTGATGCAGTAAAAATTGATTGCATGAAGAATTGCAATTGCCAGTTCTGTAAAATAATATTTTTGGTAATTCTTTGAGATTTTGTTTTATTTAAGAAAAAGCCATGCAGCTATACTAACTCAGTAGTAGTTATTTAAGTAACAGAATCTTATGCACAAATCTATTTTTTGTTGAATATAAACTTATGGAATTTGACACAATATGGAATGTGATAGTTATTTTTAATTTTTTTTTTTATTTATTAGCACTGTGTTTTCTTGTCAGTCACATAATTTGAACAAAATCTATAGACCGTTTGTTTCTGAAACAGCAAGATCTTTGTCTCTTGCCTCACTATGGACTTTGCGTGAGTTTTACTCAGATATTTTTATGCACCTCTTAGTTGTCTGGAAACTGGTTGGCCACTGCAAACACATTTCCCTCACAGAGTCTTTCGGGTTTTCTCTAGGTCATCTCTTTCTCAGTGTCACACATCAAAATGTGCCTTCCTCTTCTTCATTGTCTTTTCACCCCTCTCTCACAAGATATTCACCCTCCATCTTACAGCTTGGTATTTGTTCAGTGATTGTGCAGTTGTGGGAAAGTGTTCCCAACATTCTCCCCTTCAGGCCACCGGCTATCCGTTCTATGTGATGCTTGCTCATAATGTCCTTTTTTCTGGCTTCTATTTTTTGTCATTCTCTCACTTCTTCCCGTGCTGACGTCTTTTGTCCTATCATGTTTTCAGCCAAGCTTTTTCTAAAACGTGTCATACACCAAAATCCTTCTCATCTCAAGTTACCCTTATTTTCTTTGTTCTGCTTTGGAACATAAATTAATGCATCATAGCTCAAAGAAAACTTCCAGAGTCACCAAAGAAGGTGTGATTGTGCTGTTGTTTTTTTTGTTCCTTCATTTATATTCTTTTTAAGAAAGCCTTGAAATAGCACCAAAGGTATAATAAACACAGAAGAAGGGATGACATTATCAACATCAATTTCCCTGATGATCCCTCAGGGAAATTGACACCTTTATCACACATACGACTGTTAGACATACATGCACAAAAACAAAAAAAGGAAAGAAAAACTCTTAAAGACCTTAAAAACTTAGACAGACTGAGACCTCTGGCCCTTTGTGCTTTCCTTGCTCCCCCTCTTAATAAGAAATGTAAGACTTTAGTGGTAAAGGGGACAAAAAGAACATTATCAGACCAAACATGAACATTCGCCTGATTATGAAGTTGTTTTCTTCTTTCAGAGGGTCAATTAAAAACCTTTCATCTGTTTCTCTGCATGTGTGGGGTAAAGTAACTTCATTAACATCTTGTGTTATTAGTCTAGTAACTTCCAACCTGTTTTATTCATCCATGTCAAACTATAGAGGATGTTTTGGCAGTGAGAAAAGGTCACTTTATGAGAAAAAATAACTGTCTAAAATGCAGATACACATTGTCACAGATGTCATTTTAATAATCTAGGATCTGTTTAGTCTGAACCATATAACTGGCACATGGTGACATTTACTCAGATGTTGTTTCGCACGATTTGTGAATGCAAAATAGAAATATCATATGCGTCTGTGTGAAATCAAAGCCAAAACCTTTGGAAATAAAACATGTTCAGCTTTTATTCTAATCCAGTTTGTTGGTTTTATCTGTGTCTGTTAAAAGTCTTCCTCTCATATTTGTATGTTCCGCCAGTTCAGTCAATAGTAAATCAATAAGTTCTTTCTGGTTTCTGCACAATATTTTAGTTGTAGTCTGACTTAATCTGATGGAGGTCAACAGCTCGTTGACTTGACATGAACCCTGTAAAATAACAAGAAAATGTAATCTTAACTTACAGCATTTACTCGCTTATATATCATGCTTTTTGCACTGTTGTAGCAAACGTATTTTTTGCCACTATGCTGCATTTAACTTTGACCTTTAGGACACTGTACCTGACCCCAAACATTACAAGTATGTGGGCAAAGTGGTTAACTCACAGTTGGAGAAAATGTATCAGTGAAGGATTGATGTGAAAATTTTCATTATCCATAGCATTTTTTTTTTTTTATAACTGTGCACACCAGTTGAAAAAAATCCTGCCATATCACTAAAATCATTCTAAAAGGTTTAAGGTATAAAGATGCTCCCTTATTGTTGTTAAGCAGCTAGGCCTGTAATGTATGGTACATAGTATTTGGTAGAATGTTCAGTACAAAAACATATGCAAGCATTTTCATAAAGTAATGTTCAGTCAAGTTCAGTGATTGGTGATTATACGTGCCAATGACGTTCACGTAAAAAAATTTTTTAGCATGATTGACTGTGAGTAGTCATGAAAATCAAACACACCATATGTAAAGTAATTTTAACACAGTTACTGAGTGAAGAAGATGCAACGTTAGGTATTTTCTGAATTAGGTGACATTAAATAGAGCATGGAAAAGCTTGTTTCAAAATAAGATTTTACAACATGTAAAAACATATCTGCAGCTCTTTGTGGCAGATGAGAAGAGACTGAAAGCAAATAACTGGAAGTTGCACTGAGAAATACTAATTGCATTCATTATTAATCTAAACTGCAGGAAATGTGACTTTATGCCACCTCTGCTTACAACATAAACAATTATGCAGACATGATAGAAAAATATATTTTGAATACTGCTCTCATATCTTCTTGGATTGGAGCGCTTGACAAAAATCTAAATTAGCCAAAGTTGGTTTTGGTGGTAAACATTAAACAAAAACCTGTAAATTCTGATTCTGATTGGCTAATCTCTGTTCAGATGAAATTGTAACTGTTCATTTCTAAAGCAGTATATACAAAAATGCAAGAATTATAAGATTTTCCAGGCCCAAAATAGTGTTTTTCAGTCAAAGGGGCAAAAACACAATCGCTCAACATCTGGCATGTGGTACAGTTGACTGGTCATTTGAAGGATGTCGCATCCTTTGGGTCAAATTTACTCTAGATTTATTCTTTTCATTAAAGTATGTGACTTTCAGATGCTTTTCTTTTGTTATACCATGTCAAAGGTTTGGCATTAGCAGATGGAAAATGTTGGTTTATCCCCTTAAACTCTAACACATGGATCAAATTAAAAAGTTTTTTTTTTTTTTTTTTTAGCTTTTTGAGGTAGTATAGGACCTTTTCTTTAACGTCTTTCAACAAAGTAGCTTATATGTCATGAATATTTTATTGAAACTTTGCCAGTTCTAAAACAATATGGAGGTTTGACTGCATTGGGCTTTAGTCATTTAATACCTGGCTAGTATACACTGAATAGGCTTTCAACAACCCTTTACAGTAATCATTAATAAAGAACTGCTCATTTAAATTCCTCGTTAAGCAAGTTTTTACAAAGCAGACAAAACGGACTACATGCAAGTGCAATGCATAATGTAGTGACTGTGGGTGTAAATATTCTCAAAGGATTAATTAACGCCTTGGTATTGTTTGAATCTGAAATATAGCTTACCTTAGGACTTGTTTTTCTTTCATAAAATCCCTATTTTAAAATGATATATGCTACAGACTCTCCATGACTTTAGAGCTAATGTCCTCCCAAGAGCAAATTTTAAATGAAAAGATAACATTTTAAAGATTTAAATAAGATGTAAAGATGGTTGGGCCGCCGGAGATAGGTGCCAGTACCCCTTGCAACATCACTAGGGATTTGTGTAAGATAAATAGTTGGCATAAATTTTCACTTCTCTCCAGATTAAATTGTTTTTAAGTTTATTTTGGTTTTCCATCAAAAGAAATTATTGTGCGTTGATATTATTTGAGATTTCTTATATTGGTCTTCCAAACCAAACATACTTAGATCTTTGACTCCTTTTCTTAGAATGCATCTTTATTCTACATAGAAGAAGTAGAGGTTTCTCTCCAAGTAAATTGGAATTACAGGTGAAAACCCTCAGATGTCGGGTCACAAAGTACAGAACCTTTATATTATTGATGCAGGCAATGAATAATTGAAAGGTGGGGGAGTGCAGGTTAAGGCAACTAGATTTGCTTAGTGGGGTGGAAATGTAGACAAGGACAAGGAAAAAGAAGATGTGAGGCATGACTTGATCTAGACTAATTAATGCATGCGTTTCTGAAAAGAGGCTTCTAGAGAGCTAAATGAAATGGTTGATTAAATTCTATATATTGACATTGTTGGTAATCATTTATGAGTAAACACCTAACAATGTGAAAAGGGAAGCAAGTGGAAAGTATATTTATTCCCTAATCATTCCCTAATGCCTTTTTTGAGAAAATGAAGCTGACAGAAAGTGGGATAGAATAAATTGAAATAAGTTAACTGGAGTGCAAAAGGTAAAATAACAAGTTGGAGACACTGATACAGTGACATTCTAAAGTGTTTGAGTGACTTTTTGCCTTCTATTTTCCATTTTCAAACATTTTTCCCACTTCCTTTTGTCACCAACACCTCTACTAACACCTCTGTCTTTTCCTTGGGGGGGGAAACATTCTGGCAGAGGGACAAAAGTTATCACATGTCACAAACTTTCAAATACAGACATGCAAACTCACAAAGCCATTTGTAGCCTACATTGGGACATGCTGTGTATCCATTATTTTTTTGTTTACTTCAGATTTAGCTTTCTGCATGTCCTTTGGATTTCTGATTTCACATTCTCTCAGATTATCTCTTTTTTCCATGTTCTTTTTTTCTATGTTGTTCTAGCATTTTTTCCTCCTAAAACGAGCCTCTTTTCATTTCACATGCAGCTTTTCTCTGTTTGAATATACCCAACCATGGCTTTTGTCCGGCTGCCATCCATTTTAGAGCTTTAAGAAAGCTCTTTTTTTCCTTCTTTCTTTATTTGTTTCTTATAGCGTTAACCACCCACAGAGGATTTTGGTTCAAACATAAATACCTCCAGTGAAGTACAATGTTTTAGAAAGATGAACAATGTAAAAAAGTATGTAGGTGCAATAATTATTTAGGCTGGTTTTGCTATAAATGCATTAGCAGGAAATTCATTTTAACTTCGCAGCAAATTTGGGTGAATCCTTTTATTGTTTAAAAAATAACAATGTGATCTCTCTTGAGATATGATGCTTTGAGAAGTAACCATAATTTCCCCTGTGTTTTCTAAGATGCAATTGTAAAATGTGAAACTGACCTGGTTCTTCTGGCTTAAAATTATTACAGCATTATTTATTTGATTTTAGGGGTTTTCCATTTCACATAATTTTTTCTACTCAGCAGTTTCTTTTCTGTCTTTTGAAATTAGATGTTTCCCTTAAATTCCACAAACTGTCCTGAGTCTTGAGGTAACTCTTGGTGGATGCCGACCTTGCAGAGTTGTAGGATTTGTGATGAAATTGGTGAAGGGATGGGTTGTCTAGTGTTTTGGGTCAGAATGTCAGCTGCCTACAAGGCATGGGTTCAGAATGGGTCACCAAATCTCTTGCTGCAGCAGGACCTGTAAGGATGTAGTTGGCAGATGGTGTTTGTGTTATTTGGTTGAGGTTGTGCTCTGGAGCTTTGTGGCGGGATTTTGGGTGGCAGGCGGCGAATTAGCTGACAGGTGGTGACGGGATACTTTGTTTGGCTGCAGTCAGTTAGGCAGGGCGGTTGTTTGAGTTGTCAATATGCCATAAGCTTGAGGGACACAAAAGGGAAGGCCCTTATCTGCCCTTGGTCCATGCAGTGTCTTAGTCTCACATATGCCCTGCAGTTTGGGGGACTGCCAGAAACTTCTGTACAACCCATTGCACACACCCCTACACGCGCACACACACCCCCCCCTGTTTATAGGCACTGGTGGGGACTCAAGACAAGACCATGCTTTCTGGGAACCTCCCTTTCTGATAGTAGTACCACTCTGCAAAAAATCATGTAGCATGCTAGATGGGCAGTGAACAAACATCACACTTTAAATTTACAATAAGACAAACTAGAGTTCCCCAACTTGACAAGAACGTATCTT
>CAEFZY010075324.1:0-17788 GCA_903066815.1 Brachyrhaphis roseni
CCCCCGATGTCCATGCGACATTGCAGAGTCGCGTCAACCAACACAACCCTACAACATCCAGAGCCTTAAGGAACTCCCAATCAGTCTTAATTTTTAGTATTTCTTTTACATAACTTATTATCTCTTTGTGTCATTTTGCTTCACTATAAAGGACTCACTGATACTAAAAGTGATTGACTATGGGACTCCTTTAATCACATAAATATGTCAGTTCCCAAAATCATTTTTGTTGAAAGAGCTTTATAGGATGTGGTAAAACTGAAGAAGATTTTGAAAATTATAGTTATTCCCATATTTTTATTGATTATTCCTATTAAAAGCATAATGACAATTTATTATTGCTTTTATAGCCTTATTGTTTTTAAATAATTTACACAATTTTTCTTTGTAAAAACTGATGCTTGATTGAGCATTAAAGCTGAAAATTACAGTTATTCCCATCTATTTTATGAGGATTCCTATTAAATGCACAATGCCAATTTATTATAGCTTTTTAAGTTTTAGTGATATATATTTTTTTTTACTCAAGAGGACAAACAAATCCACTGAGATGTAAAGTGTTTTGCAGGAAAATGAAACTAAGGATGTTGACCTCCTTTGCAAACTTGGCTGATTTACTTGAGAACCCACTGAGTAATAAACATATTCAAACTTTTTCAGTGTTGCTTAATATTTGTCAAATTAAATATTTTCATTCTTCACATTCTAAGAAAACAAAAAAAAGGGGTTATGGTACAAATATTGAATAATTTACAGTCCACAGCCTTTTTTCTCATTCGAAAAACAGCAACTTCAAGAAAATCAGCTGCATATTTTCTGTTTTTTTGACATTTCAACAGTAGATATGTTATGACTATGCTCTTAGACTTAGCTTAAATAGATGTAATCGCTGGTTTTTAAATATGAGCCACAAAGACCAGATGCTTGTAAGCAGGCTCTGTGAAAAGTCCCTTTAGAAAAGAAGCCTTTTTGAGAAGACAGAGGCAGATTATCATTTAAGTGAAATATCTTTTGCCTGCTAACTCTGAGGTGTTGATCGAATTCTGCTTGGCTTCCAAGAAAAGTCTGAACAAAAGATGAAACAACTGCTCTACTTAATTTAAGCACAGATAAAGACAAGCACCTACTGCATTTTCTTACAAGTGTAAACATCATGAGTGGCTTTACTCTAAAAGTCAGAATGCATTGCCGATAGGTATCGGGCTGAAACACTTTAAAAGTAAGATTCGAGGTGAGAAATCATTTCATGACAAGAGAGCATCAAATTGGGATGAATGGTGGCCACAACAGGAGACATCCCAAGCAGGAAATACATGCTTGAGTACCAAACGTGGCAAGCAGATGGCAAGCAACAGGGCCCTGTCAGTCCAATGAACGAGTGGGCATGTGGAAGAAAATGAAGGGGAAAAACAGGCAGGATGGGTAATATCAGGCCATCTGTCTGTGTTACAACAAAGCATCATTTTGAAGCGGGTGGAAAGCTCGCTCTGACTGTTGTTTCAGATCATGTCTGGACAGCAGCTAGCATGCTGGGAATGTGCTTTTGCCTGCCCCGTCGTTTGTCTTTGCTGTATGTGAGGGCAGAAGCAATGTTAAAATGTTTTGAGGTTAGAGACAAAAAAGAGGAGGCGAACATGGGAACAACAGAGGTTCATCTTTGATTTCAGACATTTGCATTTCCTTGCTAAAGAAGAAAAACACTCTTTTGTGTTCTTAAGAGTGATTGTGCTGAAATCAAAGACACTTTGATGTCAAAGTGTCTTTGATTCAAAGTGTCTCTAGGTAGATATGCAGATGTAAAAGTACATTTAAGAAACCTTAACGCACTGAAAAAATAAACCTGACATTCCTTAAGATTGCAATGAGAAGAAACTTATTCAAGAAATGCATTTTTAAAGTTTCAAAATTATCCTAGATGTGGAAATTTTGACAACTATTTTTAATTCATTACTATTGCCCTGATAACAAACGCCCCAAAATATGAGCAATAACTTTAACTGAAACATATACCAGTGATTGCTGCTTTGTCAAAAGAGAACAAAGAGGCATGCATGAGAACGATGCTCTCTGCGGAGAAAAGCAATGAAATTCACACATATGTAAGGGGACATTCAGACTCTTACCAAGTGGAAAGGAGTTTGTCCGCCCCCGCACGCTGAGAGGACCAGGAGATATGTGTCTGGGCCTGGTTTAGAGGCTGCTGGCTTGCTCCACAGTACCAGGTGGTGTGTGTTTTCCATTTACAAGAAAATACTAAGTGTAGGCAGCAAAGAGGAGGTGCTGTAATCTATTCCTGCTCTGAACACGGCCCATCTGAGCCAGTCTGAGGCAACATGCCTGAGGCAGTAACATTGCCAGCGAGCACAATAGAAAATAAAGGTGCAGAAAAGGTATTAATTATAAAATGCTGCTAAACGAAAGAAAAATTCGAGAAGCCCTGATTGCAATTTTCTACACTCAACCTGTTCATTGATTCATTCATTCACAGAAAGTTCTGAATTGCAGAATTTAACACCTTCCAGTTTCAACCCACCAACGATTACTGTGGTTTATAGCACCTAAAAAACATTCTTTTTGTTTAAAACGTCAGATAATAAGAGATAAAAATGTACTGTTATTCATTTTGTGCTTTAGCCAAAATGCCTCGACATTTTAGAAAAACAGTCCATTGTGTTTATTATAGAGAAAAATCTATCACCAACAGATTGGTTTGTTCTCTGCAGCTGTTTCGCTCTTAATAAACTGTTTGGGTCATGAAATAAGCTGGTCTGTTAATCAGCACAAGTTTCTTGCAGAACAGGGCCGTGCAGAGACCTTTGGAGGGGCAGGGGTGGTTCTATCAAAGGCCCCATGCTACCTTGGGCCGGCCCTGCATGAACAACATGGAGGCAGAAACTGAATCATTATTAGACTGAAGGCAGCCAGACTAGTTTATTTTTGCTAAATTATTAAATTTAACTAAATATTATTGCTGAGGGGCACAAGCAGGCCTTCTGACAAACAAAGTCAATTTTTAAAAAAATTTAAAATATTGAAAAAAGATTTTTTTTTTGAAAAAGAAAAAAGAACTCAAAAAGGGCAATAGGTGCATCAAGGATAAAAGGGACAGGGGCTCAAGGCCCCATTACCCCCCCACCCTCTGCACATCCCTGCTGCAGAATAGGATTCTCTCTCTCATTTTATTTCTGATCACTAACAAGGCATCAAGCACATGACTGCTTTTATCAAGCGACCTATACAAAGTCTCGTTAGTAAAAAGAAAGTCATATCAGATACCACATGCTATTTTATCATAAACCAAAAGTCACCAAAATTTGCAAGATATTTGGATGTCTTTGGACAGAAATGGCAGCATGATTTTAAAAACATGGGCGCTTGTGCTGCCTTCCTGAAATACGTCTTCCTCCCACAGTTCAAAATAGGCCTTTTGAAGATTTTCCAGTTCTTGTTAGTAGTTACAGAAACAACAAGAAAAAAGACGTCATTCACAGATCTGAGATTTTGGGTTGACAGCGTAAAATGGATTTTGTCTTTAACAAACAGAATATGTTAAAGAGATGAAAGTCGAATTTTAAATGAGCTTAAAAAAAATTGTAATGTGGATTTCTAAACAACTGACGCTTTGGTGTAAATTAATATTCCAACCCTTTTCTACACCCACTAAGATTTCACAAGTGAGCTAGTGCCAATGTCCATTAGCCGATTGGTAAAGCCAAGACAGATCGTCAGTCCATCACAGGGCAAAACAGAGACACAGGAGTGGAGGCAGTCAGGAGTGGCTAGTTAAGCAGAAGTTCGATTCAAACTGTCCAAACCTCTGTCGCAACAAATTGGGCCATAGAATATCCCAGCAGTTCTTAAGAGTTGTCCTTTTAAATCAGTGTTACGTGTTGTGAGTACTTCAGAGATTCTTCCTTCAAAGAACATGTTGAGACCTTAAATAAGCATGCATTTTTGAGTAAAAGTGATAAGGAGCGATAAGAAAGACAACAGTGCACCCAAAAAATTCTTGAAAGCTGCCCGTTAGCATTGTCATCATGACTCAGGAAAGTAAATCAAACCACAGGCTGCGGGAGGCTTTCACTCTGCTTCACTCAAAACACAGGGCAGGTAGAGGTTAAATTTAAAAAAAGATGAAGAAAGTTATCCCGTCAGGAGAATTAATTAACAAAAAATGTAGAGACATGCGAACATAAACCACTTTCCAAACATGACATAAACTTGACTTTGCAGGATTCAATGCAGCACTCTGCTTTTTGGATTATTGATTGTCTAAGTGGTTGACATCCATGGTGAAACATACTTTTGCTGTGTTTGCAGTGTTCTGGGGGATGCAGAATGACCAAGGCTCTTTTTACTGTGAGAAACAAAAAACAAAGTCTGTGTCACAGTCATTTACAAGACTACTTTGCCTTTTTTTAAAAAAATATATATATAATAAATATATTTAATATGTCAGAGTTATGCAGTAGCTTTTGTTTTTCAGTTGCTTGATTTCTAAAAACTGAACACAAAAACTGTGCAGAGCATCTGGACCACAAAGAAGATTTGCATGCTCTGTACTCCAGCTTAGAAACTAAACTCTGAGTTGAAATTACAGTGAATATGCAGCATAATGTGCTTCATTGTGGAGATTCAGATGAATCTGAGGCAGCGTCATAGGAACAGAACGGTCTTTTAAAAGTGCTGGAGTTACTTGAATATACACTGTTCTGCAACACACACTGTCTGATGATGCAAGCCAAACTTTTCCAATTGCTAAAATATGCTATGGTTCAATGGGTTTAGACATTACATTCACAGATAGCATTTGTTAGAAGATTGGTTCTCAAAGTTTTAATGACTTAGAGTTCATTTGTAGAGTGAGCATATAATGAAGGTCCAGAGAGATATGAACATTAAGTATATACATAGTAAGAACCACTTTTTCACTGTGACTTTTAATATCATTGGCACATAACAAGATTTTCAGAAGGAATAAACATCTTCTTCAACTTTTACTCACTGGACTTGGCTAATCAATGATGTTGAAATATTCTTGGTAAAGGATATGAATGCAAAGTTGCATTTTGTTGGGGTTATGAATGTGAGAGCCTTTGTGAGTGTTTGTGTTAAAATCCTTTGAGTTTCATTGCTTAGATTAGTCCTTTGCAACTTTGTTACAATTCCTTTTCACAGTGTTGTAAATTCTTGGACAAGGAATTTATGTTTGTTCAGATGAAGCCGATCATATTGCCCACACAACGTAGGATGCACAAGTAGGAGCAAATCAGTTTTTTTTGTTTTGTTTTTTTTTGTTACTGCATATTTCTTTCCTCATCACACGAGCTTGGTAATAACAAAACCTAACATCCATCTTTTTCACCAGTCTTCTTTCACAGTGATGTTTACTAAATACCACTATACCTAATCTTAATGGAACGCTCCCCGCAGTCCATGGATGTCAGCCGCTGTAATGCCTCCAGTAGGTTAGAAATCATTGAACATCCTGGCAGTACCTCATGCGACTCGTCTCAATAAAGGAGACTTGCACGTGTAGAATCTGTGTTGCAATCTAAAACATATATTATGCAGTTTTAAAAATGACATTTGAGTAAATTTCTTATGAAGTAAGCCCCATGTTCATCAATCGTAATAGGTGTCATTTGAAGGCAGGATGGAGATTGAGGGTCTCCAGTTAAAAACTCTGATGTTAGATTGGAACTTGCAGGTTGTCTCTATGTGTGGAGAGTTTTCAGGGCCTGTCAGGCTCCCATAGCTGCAGGGCACGCACATGCATGTTAGGTTACATGTTAACTTTAGTTACATTGTGTGTTTGCCTGCGTGTTTGTTTGGCCCACATGTGTCTATGCTGATCCCTAAAGGGACCAACATTTGCCATAAATGAAGAGGGCAAAGGAAAGACAGAAAGTGAGCAAATAGGTTAGAGGCTTTAATAAATTTCCTCACTGTCTTTGGTAAGTTTAATGTCAGACAGCAATTAAAGAGTCTATTCATCACTTGCCTAAAAAAATGTACTGATTTGATTGAAAGCAAGTTTAAATTTTTACAGACCATGTTGAAATGTTGATGTTCCACAATAGATGAAATATCAAAAAGGTAAAATTATACACATATACAAATCCCCATAAATACACTTCAGCCACTGTATGTAAACTTTGAACCCTAAATAAGAGGATTTCACCTATTTATTCGTTATTCCTTTACTTTGCTGAACTGATTGGCCTCAGTGTCTCTCACTCATGAACTGGTGCTTTTTTCTGGCTTAGTTTTTTTGTTTTTTCAATCTGCAGATTTATTTATTAATTTGTGCTTTAATGCAGGTATGTATATCTTCATCCATCACCTCCTTCAGATCATTTAAATGTTGGTTTTCTTCAACATAAAACCATAAAAACAGGGGCTCATCCAGGAAGAAATTAACTTTACAGAATCTTTTTTTTTTTGTTCAGTTTTATTTTTGCTCTCATTTTGCCTTTTTGAGTCCAGTACCGCTCACACCATCTCTGTTTCCCACTTGGCAAAAGAAGCTGAGCAGTAATGTAAGATGAATTGCATTATTTTAGACTGTGACATTTTTTTCATGCAAGTTGGTCCATTATAATTAATGAATAATTAGCAAGGATCGTTTGTGGGAACTATTTATAGAACTGATTGCTGTTTTGACAAGGAACTCTGTGGGCTTCATTTCTCCTACTTATTTGATCAAACATTATATAATATCCTACTCTTAACAAAATTTGTAGTTATTTCTTTAAAAACTCTCTGAATTTTGTGTAATTTTGCAAATGTACTGTCTATCACTTTTAGTTCATGTGAAAAGATTCAGGGGAGTTTAAACATTTAACTGCATCCATATAATCATATCTCTTTTACTGGCAGCCAGAGATAATAACTCCATCTTTCATCTAACAATCCACCTTCAACTTCAGTCAAAAATCAATACAAGCCGGTCGGGCCATTTTGTTGCATTGGAATATACAGGCACCTGAGCAAACAGCCTGCACACACAGGACCCACAAACAATTTGCTCATCCCAACCACAACATCTGCAACTCCATCACATCTTTCAAAATGCAACGGAGCTGATTTTTCTCAGCAAATTTGAAGAAAAGAATCAAGTTAGTAGCCAAGAGTTTACATCTGTCAAAGATGATGAGGAGAAAGAGATTATTACATCACAGTGTGATAGCATTGTTCAAAAGTATTGATAAACCTTTAACTTTTCTAATAATATAGCCACTGGTTTCTACGTAATAATTGCTCAGAGGTTTGTGAGAGAGCGTCTTTGAACAAATAGAGGTGAAGTCGTTTAAAAACCTTAAAGTGGGATTGCGCAACTTCATAAACTCTCAACATATCACACAGCACTGCTCAATATGCCAGTGGAAAATAGAAAGAGCATGGTACAACCTTACATCTGAAAAGAGAGGAGAGAGACTCACCTTTGATTTTAGAGAAATTGTTGACAGGTTAAATGTTAATCATGTACTGCACAGAAGTGGCTTTTAGGGTGGCAAGAGAAAAGAATGGAATGATTAGTTTAAAGTTTACCATGCAACGATATGATGATCTACAAATTTTAGGCATACATGTAAAACTGTACATCACTCTGAACCCACAGTGAAACATGGTGGTGGCAGCATCATGTCGAGACAGGGAAGCTGGTCAAAGCAGAAACTAGAAAAATACAGAGCAGTTTTTGATGAAGCTGCACAAAACTCGAGACCGATGCAGAAGTTCACCTCAGAGCAGCAAAATGAGCCTTATCGTAGATCTGGGGCTGAAGTAGAGATTTATGCCCAGCCATGCGTTAGAATGGTCCTGTCAAAGTCCAGACTGAGTTCCAGCTCAAAATATGTGTCAGTACTTCAGAATGGCCGTCCCCTCATTCAGTCTTTATTTCACAAAGATGAAATAGCTCACGCTATTGAATGGGTGAGAAAAAATATTCTTCAGATACAAAACTGACACAAAACAACGTAAAAGTCTTGCAGAAGAAGGTGATTCTATAAACTATGGACCTAAGCATTCCAAACAAAAGTTTGTGCAAGAATGTTGCAAAACTGTATTTTGAAAATATGGTAAAATACTGGCAGTTTTGGTTGCCAGAATTTTATCGTATAAAGACGGTAAAGTTCTGGCAACGACAGCTGCCAGTATTTTACCGTAAATTAGAGGCGTTCTTTTCCTTACAGTGCAGACTCTGATGAATTACAAAAAAGGATTACAACATGTGAAAGTTACCAAGAAGTGAGGATTAGATTTCAGTTCATCTACATAATTTAGAGCACAAGTGTCACACATGCTCAACAGCTCTTTCTCCAGTTCTTCATAAAGTCCTTCATCTCCAAAGCGCTGTGACGGCACAGGAGCTTGGCTGAAATGCAGGATGACAAGACTGTGTGGCAAAACAAAAAAAAAACTGCCGACTGTCATTTGTATGCAGCGTGGACCTTTCTTTCTCGTCAAGTTGAACCTGTGCAGAAACTCTCTCTCCCAGTACAGCCGATAAATTGTCTGTAGTGAAAAGAGCAGCTGAGGCAAATCTCTGCTCTTTTTCAGAGTGGAATCTGCTCTCAGTAGTTACAACAGAGCAAAATACAAAAAGTTGTACGAAGGGAAAAGGGAGGAATTTTAACCTCTCTGTAATACGGCCGTGACAAAGAGAAGCTGGGAGACAGATAGAGAACCTTATTAAGTTCTGCTCTCCAGCAGCTTAGTTCTCAAGACTTGAGGGACTTTTATCTGCAAGCCTCTTCAAGCATGACCACAGTAATGAACCTATTAGCCATGAAATTGACTTTTCGGATAAATAGTGAACAGCTGAGAGCATTAAAGTCCTTTTGTTTGCAAATCATAATTGTGCGTGGTTCAGTCTGTTTAATTTATTTATTTACAACGGGATCTGCACACGTGCAGCAACGTGTGGGCCCGTCTTCGTTCCAGAGAAAGCCATTATCTTGTTGTTTTGTATGTATGAATAATGACGTACAGCCACATTATTCTCCCGAATTGAAATGTTTTAACAGAAATCAGCACTTAACATTTACAGAAAACGCAGATAAGTGAATTATTGTAGCCTTTATTTTTGTTTTATTTAACCCCTAGGAGTTCAGGCTGTTAAGACGGGTAGAGAATGAGCATCAATCAGTCATTTGTGGATAAGAAAAAACATTCCCCCCCCCCCATCAAGTTATTTATCGTGTAAAACAAATTGAGAGAGCAAATTTCAATGAAGTGACTTAAATACCACCCATATTTTTTTGTCAGTTTGCAGGTCTGTCTTCTCTTGATTCCTGGTTATCTTTAGGTACATGTAGTTTGGTGCACAGTCTTAACAGCCAATGTACAAAAATTTGAGAATGTTTAAAAGTCAACCATCATCAGATAAGCAATCTAACGGGTTACGTTTAAGGGAAATTATGTATCTCAACATGTAAAAACGCAGCACATTTCTTGAAATAAAACTTACTTGGAGCTGGTCTTCCAAATCAACTGCTTGTGTTCCTGTTCATGGTTTAATTTTTGGATTTGAAGCACAGTCACCAGCATGGCAGCGATTCCTATTCTTCTGTTGCAGTTTTACAATGTAAACTCTCCATGGACGCTTGGAGATTTTTCCAGTCTGGCATCAGCTGCAGCCAGTCTTTGTTTTGCATCCTCAGCTGGCAGAAAAAAAATGGTCTTTTTGTTTTGCTGCATCTCCCCCACTATTCTCCGTGTCCAGTTTTCCATTCCATTTGGCTGCTTGTCAGATAACCTCTGCAGCCATCAGGCTGAAATCGTCTGCAGCCGTGCTCAAAAGTTGTTTGTCCCTTTCTTTTCTTTTATGTTCGTACCATTTATGATTTGCAGAGCTTCCAGGCAAGCCATTTATCTTTTCTTTCAGTAATACTCCTAATCAGACATTTAGGACATTCACTGTGAAAATATAGTTTGTGTTTAGGATAACGTACGCAGCCACAAAAGTTGCAAAAGTTTTACATGCCTTTTAAAACAATTGCTTCTGTCCTCTGGTTTTATTTCTAAATGCTACAATATAACAGCATCAACATTCTGTAAGCAGCTTTATATCAATAGTATTTTCCAAAGTTTGGGACTCATTTCTTAGATAAACTCCCTCTGATCAGTATCAAGACGGCTATTAAGATTTTAAAATAATATCATATCCTAATGACGCATAATTATCTTTAATCGGTCGTCATCCATTCATCTCTAACTTTATCATTCATCTCAGTACTATCTATTTTGACAACATCAAAGTTTTTTTATTTATTTATTTTCAATATTCTGAGAAAATGTTGTATTTACAGATAGAAAATAATCTCATTTGAATGCACATTGTTTCCTGTCAGGGATTATAGCTTGTCTGCTCTTCTTCTTTAGTCTCCGCCTTCACAGCCAGACGTTCTCCTCTTCATGTTCTCTAACTTTTTTAAACTCTAACCTTCAGTTAGCGAGTCGTAAGATCTCAAAAGCAAGAATCGTCTCTATTTGTCCCCAGTTACGCATTTACCCCACAAAATGGCCTTTCAAGATGGCCGACGGCTAAGTGGCTAAAGTGACCAACTGTGTCTGTTTAGTTTTGACATTTTTGTAAATTTATTTAGTTCTGCCATACTTTTCCTAAAAGCGTCTCACTGCTGGCTTTCTTCGGTCAAACATTCTTTAAGACATTTCTCCAAAATCCAATATATGTATTCAATCATTCAAGAGGAAAAACAACAACACCATCAAAATACTTTGACATCAGTCAAAAAACATGAAGTCTTTTATCAGGATAATACAAATGTTATCATGAGTTATAGATCTTCATCAATATATCCTCCAGTATTTACTCCACTTGGGATGTGAAGCTGTGTGCCACAGAGAAATACATGAGTGTTTATTAAAAGAATTAGCATTTCTTAAAGAGGAATCATTCATCTGACAAAAATGTTTGATCCAACACTGTTTTTTGATCTGTTGCACACTAACTATTTTATCCAATAAATATAAATATAACCAATAAATATAAATAACAGTGGAAGGAGCCGTCAGTTAAAGCAGCCGGTTTGGTTATTTCCTCAGCTGAAGAGTAATAAACACTCCTGTGTTGTTTTTTTTAGTCGGCTCAACTATTGTCCAAATCCCGGTGCGTATATGAAACGTCCCACCACAACACAGCTATATTGTGCGAACCAATCAGCATGTCCCATTGTGCTGAGTGTCAAACACTGGCTGATTGATTGTAGTTCTGCTTTGCACCTCTCCGCTCAGAGCTCAGTCCTCCAAAGACAGCGAGGACACGCAGATGAATAATGCATGTCTATATCAACCCATCTTGCAGGAACGATGCAAACAGGGAACAAGATGGATAGACAAAATGAGGGACAGGTGGCCAGAAACTGGCAGGTGAGGAAGATGAGCACTTAAGCGATTTGACATAAGTCTCAGAAAATTACCTTCTCCAAAACCGAGAACAGAAAGAAAAACCCTTCACTGTCTTACATTAAAATGCACTACAAAACTGAAATGTGTATCAGCGTCTCAGCGGAGAGGTTTTATCCCTCCCTGAAGCAGTATTCTGTTACTCTAATGGATTAAAACCGGTATATATCCACTGCTCTCCTTCTGTTACGCAGGATAAGATAATGCTGTAACTTCACTGCATCATAATCCTGCTGTGACCTCAAAGCAATATGCAGCGGCGCTAAAAGTGACAGAAGTCTAATAAAGTTCACAAACTAAAGGACCAGTTACTTATACAGACTTAAGATTAATCTTTAGCTTTTTCTATGAGTGAAAAAATTTAAAACATTTCATAAAACTGCTGCAAATAAAGTTCCTTTTTCCCCCAAAGCCCTGTCACATAAAATGTACTCCTTGTAATTTCCTATCCTAAGTGAAGAATATGTTTATTTTCTAAGACAAGCCAACACAATTTGTTAACCATAACAATATCATCAGGTAGACAAAAATAGCAGGCCACCCGTTGCATTGAAAATTAATTAAAAAAGTATAATATGACTAATTAAAATTAAAATAGTTACACTATCAATACATGTCATTACATGTAATTGCATGTAATAGCAATTACATGGAGTCATGTAATAACCTACCCAACACTCTTTGTCACGTACATACTGTAGTTTACAGCCTAAATGCATGCTGTCCTGATGTTTCAAACGTAAGAAATCCTAAACAGGGTTTTAATGAGTCCTGCATAGACAGCATGTAGGGTTTTTGCAGCAGTCAAAAGTGTTGTGGCTGCTGTGACCTGAATTCTGAATAAATTGGTCCGCTCATTTCAGCGGAGGTGTCAGCTGTCTGCTTCTGCGTTCACTTTGTAAAACTAACACAAAATTGTTTTCCTGTGTCCTGTTCTTGTTGTGGATTTTGTTGGTAGGTGTCGGTGAATGTAAGAATTGTCACATTTGAGCCAACAAAGATGAATAAAGCTGAAGCAGTATATAGTCTCTGTAAACAGCAGGCTGCATGCATTTAAATACTGTGGGATTTTCCGTACAGACTACCCACCTACTCACACATGGCATCATGCTGTTCCTTGTTTGGCTGCAAATTGGTGGAAAATGCAGTGAGGGTAAAATTTCTTATAGCACCTAAAGGAAATAGAACAAAACTGGAGATAACATTACAGACTAAACTGTCGTATCACATCAATTCTTAGCATTTAACATATCTTTAAAAAGAAATCTTAAGACTGTTTTTACGACAAGTGAATTCCCTGTTATTGAATCCTGGATGCTTACATTATGAGCATTAATGACACTTCTGCTCAGGTTTATTTGTCATTTCCCAAAGGCGAGATTCAGATATATGTTATTTATTATTCATTTATTTATATGTATCATATTTTGATAATACTCTGTTTACCTTTGTGTTGTTGGAATCCCTGTAGAAACTCTCACAACTGCTACCAACCATTAGAAATATAACAAAAACCTGCACAATTACTTTTAATCCAACTAAAGATCCACTTGAAATGTTTAAGTTTTATCTGGTCTTTAAAGGATAACTTGCATAATTCTGACTGGTTTTTTTATTGCAAATATTTTGGTCCTTAGTTGTTGCGTTCACTGTTTTGCTGTACATCCTGGTTTGTTTCAGTCTTTGACCGATCGACGTCACAGGTGGTGATAATTCCAGCAACACTTTATTGTCTTCAGCAACTTTACTGCTCCACAAATTGGTTTTAGCCCTGTGGTCTTCATGAGGAGAGAAATAAAAACCTCCCATCTGTAATGATCTAAAAAATACAGTAGTTTCATACACAACAAGGCATCCTGGGGATTTGAGCAGCTTAAAGTATGTCTCCCTTTAGAGATTACATTTAACTAAAACATCTTCACTCTGCTGTAGTCACGATTATTACTGAGGCAATCAAGTCTTTACTGTTGATTACATAATGGCAGCAGATTATTCAAAGTATATATTTTGTTTAGTTTTCTGATGCATGTAGCACCAAGTGATCAGTGCATTAAACAACCTGACTAAAATAAATATTGAAGAATATTTTAATATCCGAAAATTAAAGTTGTTTTTACCTCACCACCATTTATTTATTTATTTATTTCGGACAGACAAAAGTAAAAGCAAGCAAGAAAAACAATTAAAATGATCATGTCCAGTTGACATGCAATTTCACACTATCTGTTTGAAAAAGGAGCAGGTAGAAGATCTTATGATTTCCTGCCCCTCTGATACTGATCAACTTATAAACAGTTAAATCTCCAAACACCAGATAAACCTAAATTATTTCCACACTTAAATCTCACATTCTCATCTTTAAATGTGCAATCATTTGAACAGTTCATTTGCATAATTTAAGAAAACATAAAATCCTTTCTGTTTGGTATTCAGATGAAAGGTCAGAATCAGTCAATTTAAGAACAAATAAAAAAAAAAAGTAAAACAAAGCAAAACTTAAACTTATTGTTGCGTGAGAATAAAGCCTCAAAGATTTCTGCTAGTTTAGCTGATCTAAATTATTTTATTCTTAACTATTGATGCCAACGTCATAGCACTGTCTACACATTCCTATTCTAGGTCGAATGAAGACACAAACATTAAGTTAAAAAAAAAAAACATAATCCAGCATCTTCATTATATTCAATTCAATGGAAAGCACAATTTTAGAATAAATCGACATTCCAGGGCTTGTAAGCACAATTCAGAGAAACCACACATGAAACCTCGGTAGTTGCTACACAAATATTTTATACCGAGACTTTTTCTGACCATGCCTGAAACCTGGGACAGACTTTAGCCAGTTCATGGGTTTCACACTGTGCTTTTGTCCTTGTTCACTAAATCCTCCCAGTTTTGCACTCCCCTGTGGCAGCAATTAGCCCCCACTCTGTCAGGGGCTAATAGCTTTCTAATTGAGTCACTACAGGTAGTACACCTGTTTCAGGAGGTTAAGCAGAGAACAAGACCCAGATCTCACCACACTGGGCAGTTGTTGTGGGTTTGATTTAGAGTAGGAGTATCTGTGTGATTTAGTTTTTTTTTTAATACCTTAGTAGAAGAGAAATCATGTTTTTGTCTTTACAGTCATCCCTTGGAAAAGATTTCACCCCATGCTCTTGATCTGATTGGATCTCTTCATCTCCTCCGGCTGTTTGACTCCATTTGTCTCCCGTAAGCATCAAAAATTTATCATCTCACCATTTAAACTCACGCTTTCATATGGGGGATTCTAAGTGGCATGAGATAGCATTCATGACTCTGATGTTTGCTTCCCACATTTCAGGGTTAAACCTTAAAATTACACAATAGTCTATGCCAGTCTGACCTTTCCTGCTGATGAATGGGCGATCTCATGCAGCAGGACGACAGTGGCGCTTTAAAACGTCCATCTGCCCTTGTTTTTATTTTTATACATCAGAGTCCTCCTAACCCGGCACTCTGTCTCTAGCCTCTTACCAAGTTTCAATCTTCTTTCCGATACCCCTTTCAGACCTCCATTTTCCACTTTCCATTATCATTCCCACACAGCACTCTCTTTTTGGAAGCCATGTGCCATCTCTAAATCTATCTGTGCGCTTCTCTTTAAAAGCCTTTCTGTCTCTGACCTGACTGAAGGACGACATCATCACTGATATCGCCCACTGCCTATTTGTTAATGAGGCAAACACTTTTGCTCAATATGTGGGTAAGTGTTAGTTCATATCGTAAGGTTTGTGTCAGAATTCCCATAAAGTCACAAAAGTAATATTTTAAAGATTCTCTGATCTCTTTCTCCAAGAGAGAAAGACCTGTTCTTTGTTAAAAAACGCATTTATTAGCCTAAAAAGACTCCAAAAAAGGCTGTTAATTATTTAGTTCATCCAATTAGCATGTATTTTTGAATGTCTATTTAGCTTTTATTTAGCTTTTTTTAAGTGTTTGGTGCCTTGCAAAGATATTCACGCTTCTTGAACTTTTTCACATTTCTTGAGAAAAATTGTTTGACATTTGTTTTATTGAACTTTTATGTGATCAGCCAAAAACAAAGCAGAGCACAATTGCAAAATTTATTGAAAAGGAGTACACATACACAAAAGCAGCATGTGTATGTGTTCATTTTTGGGCTACAGACTAAAATATCTGTCAACTGTTCTTTGAAATTTAGTGCCCCACTCTTACAATTATTACTTATTCAACAAACTTTACTTCTGATAGGAAATGAAACAAGCATCTTCTGGTGATAAGGCTGCATGTCAAAAACCGTCCACATCCTTTTCAGTAATGACTGTAAAATTATTTATTGACATTACAGATACCAAACCCTTGCTGTCCAGCTTTTTGCATTTTTCTGGTGGTATTGTAGAGATTTATAAGTTCTCAGTCTTTGAGGTTGGAATGCCTTCCTGCCATCGCCCTAATCTTTTAGCTTCCTCTACAGACTTGAATCAAGATTCTGGCTCCAAAACTTTCATATTACTTTTGGAACAAAAGAACATATTGGTAAAATTAAAAGATGACTTTAACATTACTGGGCTTAAATGCATTGTTCCTTTGTGTCTAAAACACAATAAAACACTCAGTAGTTCTTTGGCTCTGATACAACCAAATGTATAAAGAAAAAGTCCAAGGACTGGCAAAGGTTCTGTGTTGCTTCAAATCCCCCCTGGTATTTGAAAGTGCACACCATTCTGTTTCATGGTAATATTTAATGAAGTACTTTATCCACAAATTGATTCTTTCAACATTAGCACTAATGCAGTAGCTTACCTCTTAAGTCAGCGGTGGTATACGTTATACAATCGCTCCTGGCAACAGTGACCCTCGACAAACCTGAGCGTAGGACGTAAAGTACCACTGCTTTTAACTTAGCACACATTTTCACCCAAATTGACTTACAAGTGAAAATCCATTACTTCAGTGTCGGCATGGACATCAGGCTTAAGGGCACCTTGACACACGAACTGGGTAAATCGGGGATAAAACGGTGATCTCATTACAAGAGAAACGGTTATTTAAAAACATCTGTATTGCTGGATTAGGAATTGCCGTTTACGTTGGGAAAGACGTCGCTCATGAGGAAAAAACACTAACATGTTAGACTGAAAGCTTTATGCTCCAATCACAGTAATGCTTACAGCAGCGTGACTGCAATCTACCCAGGGAGGCCGTCACCTTCTTCGATTTGTACCTTGAGTATAAAAAGCCATATCTTCGAAACCATAAAAAATGCCGTGCCGTACCATTGAAGTGAAATGAAGTGTGGCTAATAGTGATCAAGAAATAAAAGGGAGGAAATACCCTGAGGTCATGTACCGAGTTAAATCGGTCAACCAGCTCCAGGTGATGACCTCTGAACTCTTACCCCCTTCTCTTTTGATGAGATGAAAGGGATATTTTTAAATTCTTCTTCGATAAAATGTGAATATTTGTAGAGTTTTTTTCTAGATTTGAAAAATATTGTCTAATTCAGTCTTCAGTTAAGTTATACCTTGTTCTGCTTTGATAAGTTAAGCATAAGAGATATCTGGAGAATATTATGGAACAATGTGAAGCTAAATACATGGTAGAATCTGTAATGAGCGCTTATGAAATGCAAAAATTCTTCATATTTTAATATATTCATAGTTTTTACTGAAATACATAAAGAAAAGATAAATGAGACGGCTCGTACTGGCCAAAAAGAACTTCATTGCAGTGAATTTTTCTTCTTCAATAAATGTAGTTTGGTGGACAGTTATGACTGGAAAACCATGGAGTTTAGTCATCGACCATGCTGCCTAAACTCAAGCAAGCTACTTCTCCGTCTGTACCGCTGCGTGTCTCTCTGCTGTCTGGTTCAGCCGCCCCTGCGTCCACGCAGCCTCGGGTCAGATTGTTCCCATTTCGGGTCCCATTGCAGGATTTCACCAGGCGTTGGTTGGAAGGAGGAGTCGGACCTCATGCTTCAGCTGCTGCTTGATTTCATAATTTTTGTGCTGAAGCAAGTGAAACTGTAGAAAAGAATGTTTGCACAAAACAAGAATCTGAGGGAGAAGAAATCCCCAAATCTTCAAAAAATAATTAGATTTCTTAAGCTGATTATCTTTATGCAACTTTTTTATTGTCAGTAATTACTCTGGAATACTCACTGGATTTAGGCTAGAGAGCAATTAGCTTCGCTTCACACATAGTCCACTTCCATCCATCCATCCATCGTCTTCCGCTTATCCGGGGTCGGGTCGCGGGGGTAGCAGCTTCAGAAGGGAGGCCCAGACTTCCCCAGACTTCCCTCTCCCCAGCCACTTCTTCCAGCTCCTCCGGGGGAATCCCAAGGCGTTCCCAGGCCAGCCGGGAG
>CAEFZY010075325.1:0-18991 GCA_903066815.1 Brachyrhaphis roseni
CTGAGTCATATAATGAGGTCATTAGCAGAACTCTGGAGAACTTGACTGCACTTAGGAGGTGATTCAGCTACTTGATTCAGCTGTTTTGGACCAGGGAGACATCTAAGAGTTGCAGGGCTGCGGCTCTCCAGGAGTTCGCCACCCCTGTTCTATTGCATAAAATCACAAACAACTGCACAAATAGGTTTGTGGTTGAGGTGATACAAAATATGAATAGCTTTATTGGGTGTGAATACTTTTGGGATGCACTGTGTATTCATTTTGATTTTCTCAGATGGTGCCTCTTCCGATTCGTAACTTTTGAGATCTAATTCATCAGGCTTGTTGAGAGGTTGGGGTGTACGTGTGTGTGTGTGCATGTGTCCACATGTGTTTGGATGATGATGATCCACCTCCTGTACCCACGGCTTCTTAGGGCTCTCAGCATGCCAGCTGGTATTCCCTACTAAGGGACCACACACACGCACACACCCCCTCCTGTGTCAGACCCTCTGTGTTTCGGCATTATCTGTCAATAGCGCTCGCTTTAATCTCCCTACAGGACCAACTCAGAGTGATGTTGTGTGTGTACAGTCAGTTGTGTGCGTGTGTGTGTGTTTTGACAGTGTGTGATATCTGCATTTGCTCTCCCAAGTCGCCCTGTTAGTAGCCCTGCGGACCCTAAGAAATACTCTGCAACCTCAAAGAAGTTCTTACTGGCTGCCGCCTTAGGGATCCAGCATGCTCTGCTCCATTAAAAGCATTTAAACTTACTTTTCTAAGCCTGACAGTGTTTCTTTTTTTTTTTTTTTTATCCATCAACTCTCTTGCCGTGTGTTTTAAAATCACTGCACAGATGCTTTCTCGGAAACTCTTATAATTCAGTCCTGAGTCACGGAAAAGAAAAGCGGAGCTTTTGACCCTGAAAAATGCTATAATAGGAAAACTGAATCAAGCATTTTAATCATGGCCAAAGCTGCATAATACCTTCCGCAAATATTTATCGAGACTAAACTCTGGTCCAGAGGTGACTGATGTTAAGAAAAGCGAAACACGATCGCATCAGCGATAAAACGGTAAACATTTTGGGGGCTTTACCGGTGGATTATCCAGCTCAAGCAATTTTCAAGTCGGCAGAAGTTGCTTTTCACGCTGCATAAGCATGAATGACAACAAACAGCTTTTTCTGCAGGTAGAAAAAAAAAAAGAGAAACTCTGCTGTATCCACAGCTGCTGCCTGACTGCAGACAGAGGTGAAATCATTTAGCAGCGAGGGAGACAACCCCGCTCTTTGAAAGAGTTTTCAAAAGTTCTGATCAAAGGCGCAGTCACTTTTCCCCTCCAATGTCTCGCTTTAAAGCCACAAACAGTGTGTTTTAATGAGGTGCTGTGACATGGACAACACAAAGCAGAGCAAAAGCCATGGTCCGAAAGTGGAACTGGTCAGGGATGATTGGAGAATGGATAGAGATGAACACAAGTCATTTCTAGAAGGAAAGATGTTAGAGGCTGCAGAAGATTTGAGACTAGAGTGGAGGTTCATCTTCCAGCAGGACAATCACCCTAAACATGTATCAATCAAAAGCATATTCTGGTGGTAGAATGGTCCAGTCAAAACCCAGGCCTAAATCTGGTTGAGAATCTGAGGCTCACAGACACTCTGTGTGAAATCAGACAAAGCTTTTTGTAGGAGCAAAAAGTGTCTTCATAATCCAGTGAGGTTCAAACCACTGGAGTTTGGTAAATGTTATGCCTTGGTTTAATGAGAGACGACTGGTCTCTTTTTTTTTCCCAAGAGGAAGGAAAACCGTTTCTAAATTGTGTGTATCATCAGACAAGAGGCACGAGAATCTGTCATCATAAACTTTATGATAGAGTTTTTGCAAATTTCATGATAAAGTCGGATGTATTCTTTGCGTTTGAGTTGTATAGGATTCAACATTATATTTGAATGAGATATTTTTACAAATAAACACATTCAATGGAGGCAATACAAAACATAATAAGAAAACACACACAAATGTATTTAAAATAACTTTGATCAGTTTCCTTATGTGTTGCCATCTGAGTAAGTTGTGCATGTTGGCTTAGAACAGAAAAAACTCAAGAGAAAAACAGACTATGACATTTTGCTGCATTATAGATGACAAACTGTATCCAAAATGAGTTTAATGTCAGAAAGTCTGTCTTGTAGCTCTAAGACCAAATCCATGAATTCTAGGAGCTAATACCAGAAACGCATCACAATAATCTTAAGAAAGTATCAGCAATAATCTATTTTTAAATTGACTGCCACTTTTGTCCAATTGACAAATGGCTGCACCAGTTCTTCAAGCCAACATGACTTTAGATGAGACGCACGGTTTGGATTGTTCACACCAAAAACAAAAGGATGAGTGCTCAGCTTCTCTGAAGCACACACAACCTTTTATTACATAAAATACGAGAATGGAGGAAGCAGCATTTTAACCTACAGCGGGAGCTTTTTAGTATTCTGCCCCACTTTCTGTCTTGCCTTTTGTATTTGTATGGGCGCTGTTTGCAAAGACGAGAGAGAAAGAAAATATTTAACTCTGCAAGTGGTTTTCTGTCCGTTTGATAAATTTCTATTTGCTGCTCAGACAATGTTCTGTAATTTAAGATATACACTTTGTACCTCTGCACAACACAATAGGTGAAGAAGCTCCTTTTAAAAACAAGGCGAATCCATTCAGCTAAAACGGCCTTTATTCCAGTGGATTCACTTTGGGCTGGTGCAGTTTTCCTCATCGTCTTGTTAAGAGGTGAATCTCATCACATTTCTTTTATTTGTTGCACTCAAATGTATTTATTTATTTTTTATGATTTACAGTTCAAAACCCTCATTGTTGAGAGCATGCTGCTTGTTATTCAGGGCCCTCAGAAGTAGCTTCTGGCACAAAGAATGGAATATTCAGTTTGGTGAAATGAACATAATCTTATAATATTGAGCCGTGCTGCCAACAACTTTTTCTTCGTTTTTTTTTTTTTCTTCCTCTGACTTGGCTGCCAGTTTGGCACGTCGTTCCAGGCAACTGAGATGAGAATGGAGATTTAAAAATTCTATTTAGACAATAACTTAAAAATAAACATTAGATTTCTGAAGCTGTGATTACTATAGTAATTTGCTATAATTTGCACAAAACACTAAGTAGTTTTGTGCAAATTTAAGCAAAAATAATAAACTAACACTTCACTTCGAGAAGATGTGTAACAGATTTTTTTCTTACTAAAACTCATTCATTCCAGTACTTATTTGCACCCATGCAGTTAGTAATTAGTTTTTGACAATGTCATGAAAAAATTCCCCCAACAAATATTCTGTTGGGGTAACACATTATGTCTAAAAAATGGATTTAACCGCACTTAACAAAAAGAAATCAACCATGAGCTGGAAGCAGTATCCCGATACAGCAAAGCGTTCCCACATCATGACACTCCCACCTCCAAACTTCTCAGTTCATTTGAGGTTCTTTTTCCTGGACTGCCGTATTTGGTTTATGCTCTCATGTCCAAATTATTCAGTTTTATACTTTATCTGCCTAGAGAATATTTCTGAAGTCCTGGTCGTACATACTGTCAGGCAAAGCTTTGCCTGGCCTTCATGTTTTTGTGGTAAAGGTTTCGCAGACTTTCGTGTGGTCTTAATGATGTGCTTGGTGAATTGAAGCTTTCTGTCAGCTGCCAGCCCTGTGGAGTGTCGAGCGGCTGACATGTTGTTTTAGGCATCCACAGAAATCTCAGACAAGAAAACCTGGCTTGTAAAATGTTTTCCACTGGTCACTATGGACTGCTTGGAATTTACTTTGACTTCCCCTTCTTTTTTTATCACGAGAGGCACGAAGACTGCACTACAACTAAAAAAAAATATTTTTCTTTTATGTAACATGGAGACCAACATCACCACCACCACAGGATGTTTTAGCGCATCCTGTCACATTGTTTCATTGAAGATACAATGTGATATGTTTCTTCATGTTTGACATGTAACAAAGTATTCCACTACAGTATTTCACTTTAGTTAAAGTTTATTTTCACTAAATAAAATAAGCTTTCACCTTTTTGAAAGCTTTTTTTTCCAGTGCGTAGTGAAAAGGCTGCAGGATGTGCTTCTTGCTCAGTTACAAACTGTGTTTCTGCAGTGTCTTCTCCATGAACTGTTCAGTTACTGCAATGTTGCTCATCCAGGTTCCTCCTTTAGCGTTCCTCACGTTGAGGTTCTAAATTAACATTAAAACAAAAAGTTTGACATTTCCCGGTTGGTTCAGAATCACCGATATCTGCATTTTTGTGCATTAACAAATTGATTTTTTTCTATAGTAGAAATTTTAAAGGATATTTTTGTTGGTAAGATTAGATCAGTGTTTTTCAACCTTTTTTGAACCAAGGTACATTGTTTTCATTGAAAGAATCACGAGGCACACCACCAACCAAAATGTAAACAAACGATACTCTATAGTCGCATATATTAAATATATATTAATTCTTATCACTAATTATCTTGTTTTAACGTACAATGCTATGTACCTACTGCCATCTAGTGATAAGGAAATTGCATGATTACGCCGCTAGTCACTTCTACAGCACAGACACTCGGAAACGGCATATTATTTGCAGATAATTAATTTGTTAGGTGAAATTGGATAATTTCCACGGCACACTTGGCAATCACCCACGGCACACTAGTGTGCCGCGGCACAGTGGTTGAAAAACACTGGATTAGATTTTTGATTGTCTAAAGTTTTCTTTTTTATTGCTTTTATCTTCCTTTATGGTCAGTCTTACTTTAAATTCTTCTGAATCTCAGGAACTGATGCTAGTCAGGAGAAATTAGATCTTATATTATGAGCAAAGTTTAAAAATGGCTCTTTTTTTCCCCCCACTTGGACTATAATTTTTGTTCCTTTTCTCTTTTTTTGCGTCCTTTTCTTTTCTTTTCTTCTCCCCAGGCCTTATTACAGGGCCGAGCTGTGTAATAGAAATCCTAATGGTATCAGAAAGGCTCACACGATCATGCTAAGATCAATGTAACATGACAAGAGGCTTTTTGGCCAGGTATTTATAGACTCCCCCATTATGGCCTCTCGCTTTCTCTCACGCGGGTGATTCATTATGAGGGGAAAATCAAGTTACTCGGAGTGCAAGTGTGTGTTTGAGGCATGTGTGTGTTCAAAGGGAGCAGAGGAGAAAAGTGGAAAATATAGTCAGTGCGTTTTAATACCCCACCTAACCATATTCAGCGTCTGCTCAGGTGTATGTGTGTTGGTGTGGCCATCTATTACCGTCTTCCATTCCCCACTTTGTGCTTCCTCCTCTTAAAGAACCTTCTTTCATTTTTTTATTTTTTTTAACCAGCACTAAGTCCTGTTTATACCTTCTCTAATGTGAAAAAAGAGAGAATCGGGTCCTTCAGAATTAAACACCTCACTTAAAGAACCGCTTTGCTTCATGTAGGTGCTGCTTCCAAGTGTCACTGAGGGAGAACATTTTGGAAAGAGGGCCTGCTGGGAGAACAAGTATGAAGGAGTCCAGTCGGCTAAGCTCTATTTATAAACTTCAGGGTTGCTGATTGGTTGCGGCATGCCTGCCCTTGTCTCTATTGGCTAAATACACATAAAAGACTCTTGCCTAGATTTTACTCTCAAGCTCACTATCAGACATGCACCTTTCCTCTGCACCAGTTTAGGCATGCATGTGTTCTAATTAGCATGATGCCAGCCCCCTGAGTTGTGACTTACAGTACAGACTAACAACATATTTATCCACCTCTATCTCACTCTCTCACACACACACACACACACACACCCACCCCCGCCTGCACACAAGCGGTAATGTGCTACAAGCTTGCTGAGAGGCATCCCCCTTTCCTACTTCCTCAACGCTCTTCTTTGTATCTCTTTTTCCCTTCATCGCTTCCCCATCACAAACATACACGCTCCTCCCAATCTCCTTTTAAAAGAAAAGACTTTTAAGACTTGCAGACTTTTTTGGGGTTTCGGGGGGTAGCTTGGGGGTTTTAGACGGTGTGTAACTGTCAGCGTGCGTTCAGCACTGTAAATGCACGCGTATGTGGAAAGTGTGGCGTTTTTGCGTATCCCTGTATGTGTGAGCACATCAAGATGGGCTAAAGGCTTTAGGGTTTAGACGGATGAGGAAGAAGAGGGAGATGAAGCGGTGTGTGTGTGTGTGATGTGGGTGCCTTTAAGAGGCTGTGACGGTGGAGAAACAGCAGTGCTAGCACTGCTTAATTAATCAACATCAAAAGGCGGCATTAAAAATGAATGCAACCCGAAGCAACAGTTTGGCTAAAGTGAATTATTCAGCCGTGGAGCGTACGACGCTGCCCAACATTCTATTAAAAACTAAAGTCTTGATATTTTTCTTTTCCGTGCCCCTGTTTAGTTTCTGTTTGCACCATCAAAGTTCGCTGCTTAGGATCAATGCGAGCATTGCCAGGGGAATATTAGGCAAAGCAACTCTTGGACCATTTCTCGGGCTCTCCTGTTTGAGCACAATGCTATTAGTCTCAGTGCTGACCGCTGTTACGGGCCCTTAGTTCCAAATTAGTGCTCTATTCCTTTTTCCATTAATTGCATTCGAGGAAGTGGTTTCCGGTTAAATGAAAAAGTCGTTGAAGTCGCTGAGATCTTTAGCCTAAGTGAAAATCCATTCGCTTTTCCATTATTTAACTGTAATTTAAGTATCTGATCCAATCACGGGGAATTAAAGTCACGATAATCAACATTTTAATCATGCATTAAGCAGTCGGTGCTGTCCATCGTGGGTCATCCATCTTCTCTATTAGTTATTCAGAGTAGTCCTTATATACGATCAAATATTCATTATTTTTTGCACAATCCAATTATTTTCAAGTCATGTTACCCAAGACCTGAAGAAGCCAAAGCTTCTTTTCTTGAATGACTAAACAGCATCCATGTATTTTTAGCATGAAACTTGCTGGCGGTAAAAAGAAACGTCACAGTGCAAAACGGTTCGTACCCCTTTAGCTTTCATGCCACAGTCAGAAACTTCAAGAGTGTTGCGTGGTTGAGCAACGAAGTAGTCTTTGATTGTCTTACGAAAAGGAAAAGATTGAAAAGATTGTTTTCAAAATTTTTTCATAGAGATAAAAATATGAAAAGTGTGGCGTGCATTTGAGCAACTCTGGTAACCTTTAACGGTGCAAACGAGTTTCTTCAGAAACCAGTGACTGCGTAAATACAGCTGGTGTGTTAAGGGATTGTCGTCCATTGTCGTCCAGCCTCATTCTGAGCTGAGAGGCGTATGATGACTTTGGAGGAGCAGCAGATATCTACAGCTTAGGTGGGAGAGTCGATTAATTCCACAACTATTAAGTGTTCACGCCTGATTGTTTAAAAATGTGGAAAGACAAAAAGAAAAAAAGCATATCCAACCCCGGTTCCAGAATACCTTTGCAAAGATGTGTATGTGGTAAACCTACATTTCCAGCTCTAGCTGTTCATGCGGTGACAATCACACAGAAACGGCAAACTCATCCAGTGGGAGACTTCCTGATGAATTCCACGCTGTGGATCTTTTATGCAGGTCCATGTCGATGCAGGAGTGAAGTGAAGTGGGGCACCTGGAAGGTAGGATGCAAATGAGAGGTAGATATAAGAAGATATGCAACGTGGCAGCCAAGCCAGCAGGAGTTTGTCTGCATTTCTTTCACTTTGTAGCTTTTTCCATCAAAATGTAGCAACTTTTTTTATTGCGTTAAGCCAATAATTCCTTCCAGAAAATGAAGCTATTTTACATTCAATTCTAGCTTAATGCATTAAACTGTTTCGTCCTTCATCTTCTTGATTCGTCAGCGAGATGTCCTTCAGAGAGACGCAACACTGAAGGACACCACTGTAGGTACTACCCATGAAGATTTGTTGTTTAGCTTCATACATGTGTTATTTTATTTTATAACTCAACAGTGTTTTAGGATAATTTAGCGCCATAATTCACTTATTTTTTATTTTTCTCAAACTGTAATGATCTGCTTGCAAATTCTCTCCTTTCAAACATGAAGCACAAACGCCCAGCTACCTGATTAGGTAATGGCATGCTCAAGGGCAATTGCTTTTGGAAATATTTGTCAAAAAAAAAAAAAAAAAAAGCAAAAGTATGGCCCACCAGTAGTCTGGGTCTAGGTTCTACTGGGTCCAAGTGGATGTGTATGCGTGTGTGTGTGTGTTGGTTGTGTGTGTGTTCTGCAACGTTTTAGTCAGCGGTTGACAATATGAGTTCACCTTCTCCCCAGAGTGACAAAATGGAAAACCATGCTGGGTAGATGGGGGTGTGTGTGTGTGTGTGTGTGTGTTCGTACACTACCCACATCTACGTTCAGGCAGCGGGAAGTGTACGTGCGCAGTGAAAAGGAAAGGCTGGAGGCTGGAGTGTCTTTCTTTCTTTTTCTCCCTTAGTGAGTGCCTATTTCTAGATCGGTTGGAGGGTCAAGGTTTGGCCACCGATGGAGAAAAGCTCTGCTCCCATTTAAAAGGGAAAAAAAAGCCCCCGCTCTCTCTCTCTCTCTCCACAAAGAAAAGAAGTTTGAACATGAATCATCCTTTAAAAGACTTAACCCTCACTCTGCTGCAGATCTCCTTACACTGATCCTTTCCAAAAACCGATGAGGTGACCGCCAAGTCTAACTGGTAAAATGGCAGCTAAAATGCGACTCGGATCTGCAGTTGATGTAACTTTTAACCTGTATAGCTATTCATAGAAAAGTGGTCCTTGTGGCAAGAAAACGAAGCTTAATATGCGGTAACAAAGACATAATGCTGTTAAAATCCCTATGAAAATTTTCAGTTAAATTCATTTCAATTGGACAGCTTTAATTGGGTTTACAAAACAGTCTCACCTTGAAGGTGAAACACGCATATGGACAGAAAAAGGATTATACAGCAGGACAAGGATCCGAGCCTGCCTCGGAAAGGCAGAAACAAAAACAAATAGAATAAGGTTTTGAAACTGGCCTATTTAAAGTATGTTCTTAAATCAGACAGAGATGCTTCTGCATTACCCCCAAACAGTCTGTTCATGCTCGAAACCCCTTTAACGGGGTGGAATATGAGAACTTTTTTTTTTTTTGAACTACCAGCACATTTTAAAATAAAACACGTGGAAACTTTCAGCTGTCACAGTTGCTGCTCAGTTTATTGCGCAAGCACCCGAATCAGGCAGAGACAAATGTGCAAATCGAACCGTTTTACTTATGAGCATGCGAACCTTGGACAATGCTGACTCGAAACCCGAAAAAGGACGGAAAGCCATTCGCCCGACGTATTTAATATTCACCGTCGGCGTTCATCAATTCAAGGTCAGCCGAAAAGGTTTGGAAATTACTTGCTGTGAGAACGCTGAATAAATCACAAACTAAGCAGAATTTGAATGACAGCTACCATCAACTTCCCAACCCGGTGCCACGTGCAGTGTGCAGCCTAATTGCCATCGTTACACAAGCTGGCATCACCTGGCAGACATTTAAAACGCGAATAAGTGTGGGTGGCATAAAATTGCCAGAAAAGTCCTGGAAATTACTAATGCAGCCCCCAAGGTGGTAAAATAGGCTGCTCTGTTTGGAGGGCTTTCATTAGGATGGATTTCCCGGCATTAGTCAGTTGCTTTATTTGGGGGGTGCAACTAAGGTGATAGTTGCTATTTCATAGCAGAACTGGATGATTATAATATAATGATGAATTTTAATGGCGGATTCAGCCACAGCCCCCTCTCCGACTTAGCTCGGCTCCCGGCAAATAAGATTGAGGGCCTATTTGATGGCGTAAATTCATAACTCGGTGAGGCATTTGCATTGACGCTACTGTGATGGATGGACTCCAGACAGCTGTATGAAAAATATAACTGCGGGACATCTTTTCACAATTTGTCCCCTCATACTTTTAGCTTTGCTCTGTGAGGGGGTGGGGGGAAAGTCTTCTGCACACAACAGTGACTTTTGAGATGGATGAAAGACTTCTACCATCACAACCACAGTTGCTCCGGGCTCAGTGGAAATTATAACCAAGGTTGAATAATGTTTATGGATCTTTTGGTGTGTGTGTGTAAATTGGAGGTGCGCCGGGGTGTGTGTCCGCATGTGTGTACAGTGAGCAGAGGCTATCTGTGACTTCTTGAAAGTGAAATATATATATATATATATATATATAAATGAGACTGAAGCATAGAGAGTCGGAGTGAGAGTTGTTTTGGTCATGGTGCTTGAACACTCTGATTAATGCTCATAAAAACCACAGCAGATGGGAAGAGAGAATGAAAAGGCCGAGAAGGATATTTGGGAAGAGGAGCACAATGAAAACAAATCATGAGAGGAAGAGAGAAGCTGGGAGGATGGGCAAATAGAGGCAGGAGGTGGAAAGGGGCACGGTTACACCGAACACATGAAGCTAGCTGATGACAGAAAGAAAATAAAATAAAAAAAGCAAGACAATGAATTATTGGTTGTTGGACTGGATCAGATTGGGCTAACCTTTAGACCTTGTAGTTATGAAGAAATACGAGAACAAACGACAGACAGAGACCTGAGTCTGCAGCTTTGAATCGAGTAGCGAAAATAGAGACTTCAGGTTGGACTCGAGCTCCTGTTCTGACGAGTCGAGAGTCAAGATCGGGGATTTAAGTCTCATGAACAATCTTTATGTTGTGTAATCATCAGAGAGAGCAAGCTGGTAAGTGTAGTGATTATGTAGACTGGCTGCTAAGTCCAGTTCTCACAAGCTGGTTTCCTGAATGTTTTAGACGTTTCCCTGCTTTCAGCAAAAGTGATTGAAATGGATCTAGGAGCTGTAGAAGTCGGCTGATTAACCATTTGGTCAATTCATGTGGATTTGTCCACCCGCGTCATAAATATGCCTAGTTGTCATGGTAACATGCACACTTTAGATATTTAACAGTTAAAAGATAGGGAGGTATACAGTATCAAATGCCTCTGATGTTGTATAATTAGAGCATGAAATTGAAGGTACTTTGAGACCTTCTTAAAAAAAAAAAATCTGTACCCAGCATCTCTGCCGACAGTTTTTTTTTTATTTTTATTGCAGACGTCTGCCTAACTCAAGCCTTCCTCCTGGGGTTTAACTCAGGTGGTGTTCTTCTCCTCTTCATCAGTCTGCAAACTTGCTTTTAAAAACCCGCTGCCACGTTTGCACTGATGGAGAGCACACAGAAGGAAACACGCGTCATGCTTCATCTCTGTGTACCACAGGTTTTCCCCAATATCCAGTCAGTGTTTTACTTTTGATTCCTCGCCTGGTTTGTCCTTCTTCTACTTTCACACACTTGTTTTTATTCCTGCCTCATTTTATTTCTGGGGTAGCCTGTACTGGTTTCTGTGTTTTGTTTCTTTCTTCTCTTTCACTCAGTAAATCGTGTTTTGATAGAGTTACCGTAGTCATTTTATTTATGAACTCCAGATACGTACGGTTTCTTTGGAAACTGTATTAAGTAACTTACTTTTTTTTCTTTCTTTTTTTTAAAGAGCTTAACTTACCTCTGATATCTAATTTTTAAGATGTTAAGCTACAGTGATTACAAAGAGACTTTCTGTTCTTCAAAATGAAAAGCTCTCTGTTCTTTTTCTTCAGAAATTCATTATTCTTTATTTTCTCACTATGTGATGTCGTCCTTCTTATCATAGCCACTTGCTAATGCAGATTGAGATCAAGCTTTTCTAATCATCTTACAGATCCTTCACCTCAAGTAAAGAGAAGAAAATAATCCAAACAGCGTTCGTTACTGGCGAAGGGGTTGGTAATTTGAGCGCAGAGTTCAGCAGGTTTTGAAGAACACCAACAGTTCTTCAAAATAAAAACAAATCCAGGAATTTCCTGCCTTCTACCTATTTCTACTTATTTTCTTTTGACATGAATGCATGATTTATTTCTACTTACGATGTCATTGGAGTTTTCACACCTGACTTGGACTTGTTCCAGAAAGTCTTTACTATTGACAAAAGGTTTAAGAGGTAACTTGAACATGGCCCTTAAAGATTTCAGGCTTGACTCTGATTAGCCCTTGAAATGCTTGAGTTTTGACTTGAATTTTCCCCTTAAAACTTGGAACTGATTCTGCAGTCGAAGACTTGAGACGTGAGGTTGAATCGGGTATGACCCCCAGAGGTACTGAGCCCTGATTTGGCTCTGGTAAAAATGGCTTATAACCATCTCTGTTGCAGACCCTAAAGTTACCATCCTCAGTTTGTTTACGTTTATAGTTAAAATAGAATACTGCAGAAAATAGGTTAATTAGACATTTAAATCCTAATACAATCCGGTTAAGTTAATCTACTAATGCAGCTTACTTATTTAGCCTTTTAGCTGATACAATGCAAAGCTTTATTAAATCTTCCTACTTTGAGACACTTCCTCACCATCATAATCTCTGTCTTCATTGCAGCTCCCCCGTAATTTTAAAGCAACGTCTCCAATCTGTCATTGTGCAAAAACCTGTCGCAACGAACTCCAAAAGCTTTTTCTTTTTTGCTTCACACAAACAAGTGTAGGTTTTCCCTCTAAAAATGTGATGTGACAAAAGCACTTAGGATGATTTTCCAGAGCAAATCAAGTCCGATGTGTTGAATTGCAAATGAAAACGAATGTGCCGCATTGGGGACTTCAAACGACTTTGAACAGACTTTTAAAAGACTGACACCCTCTGTTTCTTTACGGCAAAGCGTCACAAGTGAGTCATACGTTAAAACTCAGCAAAGGATTACAACTCACGAGTATTCAGCTCGGTTTATTGCGAGGGGCATAACTCATGCCCGAGGTGCAACTTTACAAAACAAATCTCAAGTTTCCTCTTAAACTCACAGCTTAGACAGAAGCCAGATTCACGTGGTTGCCAAGGTGAGCATTTGTTCTCAAATGAGTTGTTACCTTGAAAGTAACAAAGGTGACATCACCTACACGGTCCCAAAGAGTTCAAAAAGTTTCCCCATTCAAAGGATGCCGTGTGCTGCGCCCTTCGTCAAGCTGACTTCCACCAGGTCCTGACAAAGGGAATGGATTTGATGTCCACACACTGAAACTGGTTACATTTCACACACACAAAAAAATCTACTTTTCCGTGGAAGTCACTTCTTCATTCCACAGTCAGCAATCAGCTCAGACTGTAAAGTTTAATGTGACTCACTCTGCTTTAATGTCAACTTAAGCAAACATTGTTTCTTAAATTCATTATTAAGGTCAGTGGTGTATTTTTTATGTTTTGGCTCCTCCCTGTCAACGTTTTAAACATCCGTGTGAGCAACCTTAAAAATATATTTACAAAAAACTCTAAATCAGAAATGTATAATATGATCTTACTGCTTGTATTTAAAAAGTAAGAATATCCCGAACCGATGCTAAAATAACACAGAAATTATTACTGCAATATTAGTGTTATCTATGGCATTTAATTTTCTTGATTTTGGCTCTGGTACACTGAATTTTCTTAATTTTAGCATCCGGTTGAGATTTAACCTGAGTTTTATATTGCACATGCTTTTTGGGGTTCTGCTCTTTAAAAATTAACGCAGGCTTCATAAAATGATAGCAGAAGGTTAATTAGTTGCTACTATCTTCTCAGATAGTGAGCCTGGAGTTTGTTCCTTAGTAGATTTGCCGCTTGCTGTTTGCCAGCTGCAGTTGTAGAAGGTCGTTATCTTAGAAAGAGACTTTCTTCTTCTTACCGGGGCCTGAGAAAACATTCACTTTCATCAGGAGCTGGTTTGTCGAGACCAGTTGGCCAAACTGTTGTGTTAAAACTCACATTCGTATATTTTAATATCACACATCACAAAACGAAGGCACCACATTTAGCCATTATTTTTTTATTTTGCTGAATCCATTAGCACCATTCCCAACTTAGGTCTTATACATTGTCAATCTCAATATGGTCAGATAGGATTAGAAAAAACTAACTCTGGTAGTGATCAGATTGGAGGTCACAAAAACGCAGTACTGTAACTAAACTGAGCTGGAGTTAAATCTTGATTGATTCTCTAAACCAACTTTGTTTTCCACAACCTGAGCGCCAACTCAGAGCCTTAGCGTCACAATCAACAATGTTTAATCTATCTATTATACTGCTTTCACGGAGGATCTTAGTGCTTGGACTCAGAGGAGGTTACGGTAAACTCAATGTTTGGAGCAAGACTTATTCCCACCACCTGGTGATATTCAAAGACTGATGGTGTTTTAAGGAAGTCTTAAACGCTGCTTTGTGGATTCAGCAGAAAATATCGGCCGAAAGCACCTCTCTGCTATGCATTATCCCCATTAACTCTGTGACAGGTGATATCAAACTAAAGAATGGCACTTTGCTTGTTAAAAGAAATGCGATTCTCCCTGTTTTGAAAAGAGAAGTCCGGAACAAGTGTGCTGCGCAGCTACCTTAAAAACGTGAAGGCCTAATCTTTACTTTGAGACAAACTGAAATACAGTTTATTACACCATAATAAAGTAATCCAGTTTGCAAAAAGTAGGTCACCATCATACGCGTTTCCCTTTGAAGGAAACGCGTATGATGGTGAATTAAGCACGATGTGCTTAATTCACAGCGCACATCGTGTAATTCAGCTTCAAGCACTTTATAATCAGAAATATACAAAATCAATGAGGGTTGCTTTAAAAGTGTGTATTACACTGCTGATTTTGTAGCATTTGATTTTTTATTTTTTTTTCCCACAAGGTCTTAATGAGGCAGCAAAGGGTCCTGTCTGCACAAACTGTTTGAGGATAGTTCCACAAAGAGCATATGCAAAAGTGTGCATAATCTTAATGAAATGAAATCCAGGCAGGGAAAATATAATTTTTTTGTGGGGGGGGGTGGAAGGAGGTTTAGAGCGTGGAAAAAGAAGAAACATTTCAAAGAGAGAGGAGAGCAGACGGGTGGGGGTTGGAATTTTGAGAGATCAGTAGCAGGCAAGACGATGAGAAAAGAGGGTTTGGGCACAGTGGGATTACTCCAAGATGTGGTGAGTGGGAGACAGGAATACAGAAAGACAGCGAGAGAAGAGACATGTTGACAGCATCAACTCTTTTATATTTTCTGTGAAAAATGAAGAGGCAAGAGACGTCCTACTGTTTGATTTGCAGCAAATTGAGGTTATATCCACTATATTAAATAAACTGGGGGTACTTATTAAATCTTTTCTCTTCTCCCCCCCACCACCGTAATAAAAACACATATTATAAAATGCCAAAGAATGAATTATGCTGCAAAATGACTTTTGTGTTCCTTTTGCCTTTCTCCACACATGCAGCACCAGAAACCTGGAAATTGAAGATAGTCATGGGAAGTTTAGTCAATAGAAACTTTAATTCCAAGAGTTTACATAACAGTGGCTGCCGCAGCGATGACCCAGCAAATTTACCCAAGGTCAGACCATGGCTTGTTTAAAAAAAGCGACAAAGAGTTGCAGTCAAAAAGCATATTTGGTCCAAAATTAACGTGGCAGACTGCATAGCTCAGGTAAGCAAAGCTGAATCTGACAATCTGACGATATTTTATTAATAAAATATCATTTATATACATTTCCTTCCAAAAAACTGTTCATATCCCTTGAACATTTTCACATGTTGTCTTGATGAACCCAAATACCCTGATGAATATGAAAATAATTCAATGTGATGGACAAACAAAATATACAGAATTATTACGAAGCTCAGAGGGAAAAAAAGAACAAATGTGCGTTTGTATTCGGCCCCTTTAAATCTGATGCCCCTAAATAAAATCTTGTGCTAAAAAGCTGCATTAAAGAGCAAAGAATAGGACAACGTCCCCAGATGAAAATAGCAAAAGTTATCAAAATACCTGCGACTCAGTTAGAAGTGAAACTTCCAGCAGGACAACAACCACTAATATACAGCCAGAGCTATGACGGCGTTGTTTGGATCAAAGTATTTCCATGTGTTAGAAAAACCCAGACAAGACTCAGATCTAAATCCAATTGAGAATCCCTGGTAAGATTTGAAAACTGCTGCTCTCAGACATTCAATCTGACTAAGCTTGACTGTTTTTCTCCCAACTCTAAAGAAAGGGGAAATTTACATTCTATGAAAGTGTAAAGCTGACAGAGTCTCAAAAGACTTGGGCCCGGAAGGGTGAATAATACATTTTTTAGTCGTGAAAAGATTTGAAAACCATGTACCATTATTTCTTCCACTACGCAATTATGCGTCACTTTGTGTTGGTCTGAAATAGGAGATCCTGACAAAACAAACTGATATGTCAAAACGTGAAAAAAGTTTAAAAGGACAGTGTGTGACACCAAAGTCGAGATGTTTGACTGTCATGAAGAGCTCCGGTTTTTTAAACTTACCACATTATATCGGCACAAAAGACGCACTGCAGCGGAGGGCTGATTATCTGACATTGTCTTTCAGCAGCAGGATCTAAACCCCTGGCAGACACAGAGTTCACCATGAACTCCTCTATATATTAAAGTTTTTCAGAGTGGAATTTGAAGCCACCCGTTTGACAGCTGAAGCTTGACTGAAATTGGGTCATGCATCAGGACAGTGATCCCAGGCGCAGCAGGAAATCAATGGGAGGAAAGACGGATAGATATATACTTTATTGATCCCATGAGGGAAGTTGTTTTCATCACCGCGGCTGGCAATAAAATAACCATCCATAAGGCAAAAGATAAAAATAACATACACACACCAGTCAAAAACCAACAATATCAAGATTGGAAAAAAAAAAAAAAGATTTAAAAGCTTTAAATATGGATGCAACAGATTTAGATTTTTATAGCTAATGTGTAGAGATGTTAGCTGAAATGTGTGTCAACTTTATTTTATATAATTTACAGTTCTAAAGGTTGTTTTTTTTGTAGCATAAAGGCAACCTAGTCACAGTTCAGATCAGCGAAAATGCAGCAGAAGAACCGTTAGGGCTTATGTGTCAAACTCAAGGATCAGCCAGTCCTCCCAGTTTCCTGTGGTTGTAAAAATTCATGTAAAAATCAACAGAATCCCACTTTTTTTTTCACTAATGCACAATGCAAATTTTCCTTAAAAATGTTCATAAACATTGGGTTTAACTGACCACTAACTCCCTCCTGTAGGTGGCAGTATTTTGTACTTTTACAACACCGCTGCCTCAGCCTTACTTGGTGTCAAGTTATTAGTTAGTCCATCATCGATGTGACAATTAACAAGGTCACAATTACCGTCATACATAAATGTAAACATTGTAAAATTCCTTGAAAATATTTCCAAATTACCTCCACAAAATTTGTAATCTTATTGCCCAAAAAATCTCAAAATCCTAGAGGGACTGAACAATGTGAAAGATGTCTAATTTTAAGAACTACTTAAAATGCAAAGACAGCTATTTGTTAATATTTTAAAAGTCTGTTAATGGGTTTTATCAATACATTCTGGTACCAGAGGCGCTTTAAGAACATTCAGGATCTTGTTTTGGCCCAAAACGAAAATGAATTTGACACCCTTACTTCAGGGAGCTCAACTTAAACAGTTAGCATGATATTAACCCATAGATTCAGCTTTGTTTTTACTAAATATTGCAGTTATTCAGGGGTCTTACATGATTGTACCAAAGTAAATGTTAAGCTTTTTTTTTCTTACATCCTGCAACATAAACCCCTGATCTGCAACTGAACTCAAATATTTGATTTTCTTGAGGGACTCAATACGGGGAGGAAATTGTTCATCTCACAAACGTCAAACTCCTTCCAGAGTGAATGATTCTTATTGTGAAGAAAGCAGGTGATTCTCGAGAGATTCCCTGACAATAAAAGTGTCTGTTCTGGTCCACTCCTCCATGTGTATCGCGTTCCACCAGAATCTGTCCCCACGTTTTCTTTATATCTCATATTTATTTCAATATCAAGCACCGTGTGTTGTCTTGTGTGTGTTTTCCTCATGTGTTTCTATGTAAGAACACATCTAATAAGGAGAATCACCTCCTTCTGGCTTCACATGTGGAAGCAGTGCATAAAACAAACCAACAAGCCTCTTTGATTATTCTCCACCCAGCCAGCTAATCAACTAGTCCTCCAGCTTACAGTCAGTAATGTTTGTGTGCCTTTCAAACTGAGCTTTTGTGGTGAAATAATGATGTTGCAGCTCATGTCGCTTCTATACAATGGAGCCATTATCTAGCCATGCAAAATATAAGATAAAATACAGAAATACTTTCTAAACAGGTATGGAAATATATATTTTCCATCTGGTACAGAAAAGTTTTAATCAGTCACTAAAATAAATTAATTGATGTTTCAAAGCAACACTTGTGTAATATTAAATGAGTTTCCATTAGAAACGTGTTACTTACTCGAAACTCCCGTTAATCTATCCCCATGTTTTATGAACATCTTCTTTCACATGAATATGTTATTTTGTAATGTTGTATAAAAGTAAGCTAAATTCCTGTTTAGTATTATTTTAGTAAATTTTGAAAAAGTAGCACAGAATGTTCCGAAAGTGAAGAAGAAGTCCAGCGATTGTCCAGTAAAACTTAAAATTTAAGTTACTTTCCATTAGTGTGTACATTCACATTCAATACATACTGAATAAATTATAACATGTGTTCCAATAAGGCTTGTGCGGCAGATTAAAAGTATATTTTAAAAGTGAATGGTCTTAGCTTATATAGCACTTTTCTCAATGCGCTTTACGCTGGAGCCGCATTCAATTATTAACACACTCACTCATACACCAGTAACACAGATCGGTTGGATCAATTCCTTACCTTGATGCACACAGACATGTGAAGAAGAAGGCCAGAATTTAACCTGCAACCTTCCAATTTCAAGATGTCTACTCTACAAACTGTGTCACAGTCTAAAACAACAAACTTTAAGCTGGCCTCAAACATTTCAAGCCCAGACTTTTGTATTAAAAATGTCTTTTTTATGGCCCTGATGTAGTATTCTTAACCCTCTCAGGCTCAAATTAAGTTGTAGTTGCAGGAAAAATCTGATATTTGGAGAAAATGATCATATGGGGTA